>MDJU01000020.1:0-125086 GCA_001721665.1 Trichoderma pleuroti
TATATATAATTATTTTTTATTATATATTATTTAGTAATTTAGCCTAGCTTATATATTAACATAAACCTAATATAAAATTTATTTCTTCAGAATCTCTCTTATATTTATATATAGGAGCTTAGCTTATTACACTATACTATAAGTAAGAGTACTAAGGAAAACCCCATTATAATAAGCCACCCCCCAAAATACTCTATTTTAATCTCTTACATCACTTCAAACTTTCTCTATGTGTGGTCGATACTCGTTAGCAATTGTAAGTAAACATCTGGCATTAAGAGTCAACCCCTCGTACATGCTATGCTGAGTAGAACATCGCTAATGGCTTAGCCTCCGTCTTTAATTCGCCAGATGCTGGAAGATGATGGTGTTCCAATAGCAGATGCTCCTGGTGACGAGGGCTCTGAGGCTCCCCATCAGTCGTACAACTTTGCTCCTGGTTCTAATGGCGTTGTTTGTACGGCTGGTACACACCACCGCGACGCACAGCCAACACCCAATGACTCTCATACCCCAGACAGTGAACCCCACCAAACAAAAAAGGACCCGCAGGAGCATGGTGGCGAGGAAGTCGAGTTCAAGCTTCAATCAATGAACTGGGGAATTGTGCCTTCATGGTCATGTAAGAATACTACCTCGACTCCAAAGGCCATCAACTGCAGAGATGATTCCCTGAGAACACCCGGTGGCATGTGGCAGTCAATGAAAGCCCGTAAAAGATGTATCGTTGTAGCTCAGGGGTTCTTCGAGTGGCTTCATGTGAGCCCTAAGGAGAAAGTTCCGCATTTCGTCAAGCGCAGAGATGGCCGCTTAATGTGCTTTGCTGGCCTTTGGGACGCTATTAAGCACGAAGGTATGAGCCTGCATGTTTGCGAGAACTTGCCAGCTAACTACTGACCTTAACCTATTGTGGAAGACACTGGAGATAAACGTTATACGTATTCAATCATCACAACCAGTTCAAACCAACAGCTTCGATTTCTGCATAGTCGCATGCCGGTTATCTTTGATGCCGACTCCAAGGACTTTCGGCTGTGGCTACATCCACAGCAAACCCGATGGACCCATGATCTACAGTCCCTACTGAAGCCCTACGAAGGAGACCTAGAGGTGTACCCAGTATGTAAGGATGTTGGAAAAGTTGGTCGTAGCTCGCCATCCTTCATCTTACCATTGAGTGACAAAGGCAATGGGCGTGATATAGCCCGGTTTTTCCCCAGCACCTCTCAAAATTCGGAGCCAGAAGAACCGACTGGGATGGATAAGCATGAAAACGACGGTAGTCAACATACCGACATTACCGATGTCAAGCCCAGTCCCGTTGAAAGAGCAGATGCCAACAAAAAGCACAAGATTTCCAAACGCTTCTAACCCTACGTCAAAAAGGAGACAGGTTAAGCCAGGCCCCCAAGGCGTTAAGAAGATAACGGATTTTTTCAGTTGACGATTGCCGCCACAAGACTAAGCACAATGCATCGGTAGATCATGATAGGGACAGACCTAGTATGCATTCGCCCTTCTTCAGCAAACACGAGTTGATTACAGACGCTTATGAGTATATTAGGCGTCTCATTATTGCCACAGTATGGCATTTCTTCTTCTTTTTGCTTCATTAGCTTGATTGGCCATTATTTGCAACACGCCTAATTCGGCGAGTAATGTCTGCTGCGACGCTGTAACCCTTTCGTATAGCATATCGGTAGGCAAGCATTCAGCTCAGTTGATTATGAGGTCCCGTTGTCTCTCTGCGAAGATCTTGGTCCAAAGCCTGCTTATTCTCATCCCAGGCGAAAAGCGAACCGAATGGGAAATGCTGAATGACTGGGAATTTTGACAAAACCTCAGCATTGAACATTTTGATCATACCTTTATTAATTTTCCCCCATCCGTCTTTTATGCCGGAAATATCAAACAGCATGGGACTGTGCTCCCAGAATGGACCTTTTTTTACGTCATTGATGAACGCAACGGCCGAAAAGTACATATTGGTTTGCCTCAAGTCTTCAACAATGCCAGGATTGGTAACATCGCTTGGTTTTGGTGCGCCCCTGACAGAGCCTTCAATGGGCATCGGATCAAGCTCGCTGGTAATTGGGCGAGTAAGCTGCGCAGATCCGAAAATATATGGAATGAACGAATGGTCATCCAGACCCCATACACCATGGGAACCTGCTGGCTCAAGAGTGTATGTCGTTATGAGCTGCCTTACAATGTCGAGATACCTGACGTAGTGAGTTTATGCGAGTACTTCATGTTCTTGTAACTTACGGGTTTATTACCAGGAGCACAATCTCCCTCTCAATATCACCACCCTGTGTACCGTCCTTAAAATGCCCTAGCTTCCATAGACAGCCAATGAAAGCAATAAAGTTGAGCTCATGACCGGTCCCATAGTCTAGGCGCTGTGGGCTGCCAAACGCTCCGAGTAAGTAACTTGCTACTTCGTTTTTGGCATGCCCATTGCCTATTCGTAAAGTTTCTCCAAGCAACCCATGATCAAGAAAATCGTCCAGTTCGTTGTTCAACAGCTGAAACCATTTACGGAAGCTTACGTTTCCAAATCTTTGAGACCCAGGATCTGGTGGTGCGTTGCCTATGAGCTTCTGGATGCGAGATAGTAGCGCTTGACATGATTGAATGGAGGCCGTCGTGGTGGACCTAGAACTCAAGGGAAATACAGACGGAAATGATAGGCCATTTGGTTGTCGAGGGCAAAGGGCATGATTGAGCTGGAGAATAAAAATGCCGATATCGCGATAGGCTTCGCTGACGAGGAATCTGCGCACATCATCCGTCTGATGAATGCGTTTGACGGGTGTTTGGAAGACAGGAGGGGAAGACGGGTCGATAACACAAAGAGACGTCCAATTCTGAACATGGGACATTTTAAAAGAGATGTCTAGATGTTTTATGGTGAGCGAAGTAAAGCAGTGTACTTCGGTCGCAAAACTGATAAATTGTCTTAGAGCCGTCCTAGAATAGCATATCAGCTAGAACCAGTATAACCATTATTGCTATATTTAGATATAGTTAATAAGTATATATATGTACTTTATCTTATTTAAAATAAGTTATATACATAGATTTTTTTCAATAATATTAATATTATTAGGATTAATTAATGTAAAAATATGTAAATATTTAAATAATTAAATTAATATTTTTTCTTAAAAAATGAAACCTGTAGTTTATTGTGATTATTAATATATATAATCTTAATATATGAATATAACTATTTTTATTTTTATTTTTATTAAATAGCATAAGTATATAATTGTAGATGGACATAAATGAGTTTTAATTGTATTTATGCGCTATGGGATTATCCTAGTGAACTCTAGGTAGGGATGCGATACTGTCATGTGCTTCATATCGCCGACCTACCTATGTCTCATGTTCTGGTTGTCTAAAGAAATAACGTTTTAAGATACTCACGTTCATGTCTAATGAATAACGGCCTCCTTCCTTGTCATCCGCTCGACCAAACCCTGATTTCACTCTGGAAATCCTCCATACGGCGCCCTCATGTGGCGGTAGACATCGTGACGACATCCCGCTCAGGAGGTGTTTACTTAGCCCACCATCTGTTGCTGGTCAATCTGCAACTTGTTACTCGCTCATCTGGCTGCCGTGACCAACTCAAACCCAAGACTCCGGAAGTTGCTATCTAGAAACAGTGAATATAGCTGTACCGGCTTTTGCCCGGGGGTCCCGCCTCCCTACGGCCCTCAAGCCACCCTCGATGATGGTATGTTCTCTAGTGTATTTCGTGCCAGAATGTAGGAGACGCTACCGAGTTGGAGTTCAAATATAGAACGGAACATGTCGGTAGCGTAGCCGTGGCTAGAATCAATCCAATAAAATCAGAGTAGTAGCGATCTCGATTCTGCAGCCGTCGCTAATGAAATCGGCGAATAGACATCATCTCGACCTCATGGCGAAGTTGCCGGTACCCTTTCCACACGACGTGGCCACTCGAGCCAACTGTCAATTTCAGATCCCAGTCATCACGTAACGGAGGCAATCGGCAACCTATATGACGAAGATGAGGACTCAAGTACCGAGACAAGTCGTCCGCTGAGTTTTGTTCCCGGCCCTGCATATCAAGAAGGAGGACCCCAACCACAACATCAACGCCTTGAAAGGCCTTTGCACTCGAACAAATCGCCAAATCTCTTTCTTCAACCACCGTCAGATCAGCCCACACAGGTTATAACTCATAATGATAATGGTAGTTCGAAAACTTCTCCGATACGACTCGCCATAGGAAACAATCATTGGGGCGATCAAATGGACCAACACACAATGCCCGTGACATCTCCCACCCTATCTCTGCGCGAAGTTCATACACAAACACCCGGGCAGCAATTTCCCCTGACCAATATAGATAACCCGAATGATATCGCCCAGGAGTTGAGCAATTTACAAGCGCTGAGGCGTTTATCTATGGATGTGGGCAACAGTATTGATCCAGATATACCGCCAATGTCATTAGCAGCTATGCCGGCTGTAGCGCCGAGAGGAGACGACGATGAAAACGACCCATCGAGATTGCTTTGGGTGCCAGCTAGGGTACACCCAGAGCTTGCTCCAACCGAGTTCAAGACCTTTCTAGCAAGCCGCCTTCAGTCAATACGGAGGAGATCCGGAGATTCATTTCTTTCCGTCTCGGATGAAAATTATGGCAATGAATCGGATCCTATAAACGCTTCTTCATTAAGGAGAAAGAAGTCCTTACTCTCACGCCAAATTGACAACTCAGAAGAACGAGCCCCTGAAGGGTTCACTGGTGGAATAGACAGATCAGAGAGGCATGGGTTCAAGGGTAATCAAGACCGAGAACTGAGTCTAGATGAGCTAGTAAAAGACCCCTCAAAAGCAGTTCAGAGGCTTGCTCAAGAGTCCCATAACTATTCAGGCAGTTTAGAGACTGGGATGGATGACATGCCCATCCTCCCTGTTGCACCCAGTAGCGGATTACGGAGATCAACTCGGACAACCTATCGCAAAGGAGGGAGCTTGCGATTTGGAGACAAGACATCGTTTTCGAAGCGGATGGCACAACGCCAGCAAAGCGGCGAACCTATAGAGCCACCTATTCCGGCAGCCGAAGATATTTCTCGGGGATATCCGCTGATTAAAGTGCAGTCAGAACCTACTTCAGAGAATTTCTCAAGGCCTACCCGGCCAGATCGAAGACAAGACAGATTTTCACAAGAACCGTCCGCAACGTCAACAGGTTTCGACACTTCCTCTACCTCAAGGCCGTCCCAGTTCTCCGGTCGACTACCTTCTGCTCAATCTACTGCATCTAACAATAATATCTCCAACCCAGATGAAGCAAGCGCTCCGCAAGACAATCGATACCCGGAAAATTTTCCACAGCGTTCTTCATCTCAGGCCATTACCGTGACAGAAGAGGCCGGATTGGAGTCTGCGACGGATAGTCTTGGCGACGATGCGCTCAGCTACTCGAATTACCACTCCTTATCGGGTGATGCAAATTTCGAGGATAACAGCTCGCCTAGCTCTGCGAAGTCACCAAGTCCCATCGTGGCACAAACCAGTACAGCTGCTGCTGTGAGTCCGGTCCAATCCGGCGCTTCAAACGGTAACGCCATTCGCACTGATACCTCAACCATTACCCCGGCGCATACGCGAGACGACAAAAAATCGGACAAAAAAGTCGAAAAGGGACAAGGACGAGGACTCTCATAATTCCACGAGGTCTGGCTCTGCGTGGAAGTGGCTCAAGGGTGTTGCAGATGATAGGGACAAAAAGAAAGACGAGAGCAAGAAATCCAAGCATAAATCCGCATCCGAAAAAGCCCAGGATAATGTGCGATTGGATGTGATCCAAACCTCAATTGAAAAGACTGCTACAAAGGGTCGCGAAAGCCTAGTCCTTGACCGGGAAAGCCTCGACAATAAGCTTTCGGACGAGCGAAAGAAAGAGAGCCATCGCAAAAGTGACTCAAAGAAGGAAAAGGATGGAAGTTTGTTCTCTTCCATTTTTGGCAGGTGGCAAGAAACGTGAAGAGAAAGAAAAGAACAAAAAATATCAGCAGCTGTTGCATGTTCCAGAAGACATCGTGCCTTACAAGCCTTTGCAACCAGATATTGACTACAACTGGAGTCGCTTTCCACTTCTGGAGGAGCGCGCCATCTATCGAATGGCACACATCAAATTAGCAAACCCTCGTCGGTCCCTCCACAGCCAGGTGCTTCTGAGCAACTTTATGTACAGCTATTTGGCGATTGTTCAAGCTATGCATCCCCAGATGAATGTTCCAGTATCGCCCCAACAAAAGCGACTAGAAGAAGAGGCACGCCGTAAGCAGGAAGAACAAGACTACATGGCTCAGCGTGATGCACAGGATGAGGCAGATGAACAAGACCAACATCAGAGTCTTGAGCAGTACGATTTTAATTATCATCGTGTAGGTTACCCCCTTTCCTATAAATTTGAAGCATACTAAGTTCTTCCAGACGGCAGTGCCAATACGCTGACTCTAGTACTGATAAACCCGTCGAGTACGTGGATGATGCTCAGATATATGAAGATGATCACACACGCGATAGCCATGGTGGCTACGGCGATGACGATTCCGGTGGCTATAGCCAGGAGGTGAAGGATTATTATCGGTATCAAAACGATGTCTCAGATCGACACACCGGCCAGGATGGCGTGTGGTGATACTTGGTCATAGGATTGCCCATCCGCTCAGTTTCACAGGTAATCATCACTTTTTGTAACATTTTTAGTGCGTGTTGTGGCGCGATCGTGGGTAGGTCTTGTTTTGAGAGAAGAGGTGGGATTGAGGGTGGCGGAAATCTAGTATACAGCGGCGTTTTAGGAGCTTGGTTGCGTCTTGGTTCTCCTTCGTTGGGAATTGATGGGGTTGAGCATGGCCATTTCTTGTGGGATATAGATTAAACGACTAGAGGTCGTGACTGTTAAACACTCTGATGATATTAATGTTGAACGAGATGAAGCATCCTTGCATTGACAAGCCGTTTAGCAACATTTGGCATTTATGAGCATAGCATAGTTGTGTAGTCGTGTAGGCACTCGCCCTATTTTACGACGTTGAACATTTCTTATAGTACAACGGCCACCCAATGGTTTCCTCATTGCTCAACTTCTCTTACTGCGGCGAAGGATGATGCTGTACATGTAGGTCATGACAAGGACTGTAACCCATATTAACAACTTATCATAGATCTCAAGTAATGGAGTTGTACACTAATGAACTGGAAATTAGAAATTCCATGTTTCACAGCATCAGGCCGAGGAAAAAATAAATTAAAAAAGTATTTTAGCCATATGATAAATATGAGTGTCTGCTTTAGTGGCTCTCCAGGTAACTTGCCTACTTCTTTTCCTCTAGTTTAGAAGCAGGCAGTTTGAAGGTCTCAGGTTTGCGATCTTCACCTGACCCAACCTGTTCCCAAGCGCTAGATCCTCCTTCAAAGTTTCGGAAAGCTTGAGTAAGTTCTAGTGGCTCGGTGACAATTCGTTTCTTCTCCTCGTCATAGCGAACCTCGGTGTATCCGGTGAGTGGGAAGTCTTTTCGTAGAGGGTGGCCCTCGAATCCATAGTCCGTCATGATACGTCTCAGATCAGGGTGGCCCGTAAAGAAGACGCCGTATAGATCGTAGACTTCACGTTCATACCAGTTAGCACCGCCGAATAAGCTGGTGATGCTTGGCACAGGGGATGACTCGTCGGCGTAAGTTTTGACTCGGATGCGAGAGTTGTATCGAACAGAGAGCAAGTTGTAAACAACCTCAAATCGATTACTGCGGGTAGGGTAGTCGCATGCAGTAACAGTACTAACTTGAGTAAACTCTGCAGCCGTATTATCTAGAGGAATGGAAGGTTAGACATTTGCCGAAGCAGCAGAAAATGGCATACAAACACTTTAGGAAAGAAAAGACCGGGATCACCCCAGATGGAGAAATGTAAATGGTAAGCTCATCTTTCCAGACGGAGAATTGCTGGATGTACTTTGGGAGGCACCCCATTAACCAGGTTCCATATCGATGAAGATTGTCTGCCTTGCTTTGGTATTTGGCTGTCGGATTGACGATGGGCGCTTTGAGGGTTCCAATTGCGTCTCTCGGGGCTTCTCTCATGTTATGGGACTCCTGGGGCATTGCGACCATTCGAGAAGAGGAGATTGATATCGCTCTGGTGATTTGTCCAGCGCGAGCTCGCGTCAAGGCCTTTGCAGGCTCAAGAGTTGAGCTCAAAGCCGCTCTCCATGGAACCTTGCTTGCCATAGCGAATTGTCTGCTTGGATGCAATGGCTACGAGACTTGGTTGAACTGGTGGGGGAGTCGAATTGTTCCATGAAGCAATTAGCTCAGATCCACGGACTCGGTTTGAGTCTCCGGTGATTTGCCGTAGGATGTCATGGTGTGTTACAGCTCGCACTGTTGAGCACTTAGGTAGCTCCTCACGCTGCGTCTACTCCGTAGGCTCCACGCATTCACATACAGTATAATATGTGTATTTATACTGTTTATTTCCAATCACGAAATGAAGTATAGGATACAACTGGAAGGCGACTCTTAAGTTGCATACTTGGGTATCTGTACAGTGAGCGCCTAATACTGTCCCATGTTCTAGGTACCTACTAGGTGGCAAAGGCAGTAACTTCCAAGGTAAATAAAACGAAAACTTGTATTACATTTATTCAATCTTCTTGCATTACCAGCTAGCGTTTTAATAACAAGTTGTTACACTATTATCCCGGTAGGCTACGACTTTATACCTGTTCCTAGCAATAGTGATGCTAGAATCACGTGACAGTGGGGGCCGCTGAATTTGGGACCAAGCGGCTGGCTCGTCCCACACACCACGCTCTGAACAAACATCATCAGTTACCTAGCTATCAACCATTTGGCCAGCACAACCACAGTTTTTTTTCCTTCTTTTTTTTTCACATATCTGACGGTTAGCGAACATACCCCTACTACAAGCATGGCACCACAAGATTCTTTCATAGAGGAAGACGAAGATGTCTGGTAAGTGAACATGGAGGAGTATATTCACTGAGAAGAAGCCACTCTAATGCCGTCACAGCCCTCTTTGCATCGAAGAGTTCGATCTGTCCGACCGGAACTTCCGCCCTTGCCCCTGCGGCTACCAGGTAGCCATCCCTTTGATCCCACCAACAAAATAGCATAGACTCCTAACAGAACATTCTTAGGTCTGCCAGTTTTGCTTCAATAATATAAAAAATAACATGAACGGTCTGTGTCCGGCATGTCGACGACCTTACGACGAGAAGACCATTCAGTGGAAAGTCGTGACACAAGAGGAGTAAGCTCCATGTCTATCTTATCAAGATTCCTCGAGCTGACTGTTTTCAGGGTTGCCGAGTTCCGTGCAAATATACAAAAAAATCAACGCAAGCGAGCTCAGGAACAGCGCCAGAAGGAGGTTCAGAAACGCGAAGCTGAGAAAGAGAATCGCAAAAATCTCATCGGAGTACGTGTTGTGCAGAAGAACCTCGTTTACATTACTGGTCTAGCACCTACCGTACGCGAAGATGAACTCCTTAAGACGCTTAGGAAGCCCGAGTTTTTTGGGCAGTACGGCGTTATCCAAAAGATTTCGATTAGTAATCGGAAAAGTTCGGATGGTCAACACCACTCCTTGGGCATCTACGTTACTTTTGAAAAACCCGACGAAGCAACTAGGTGTATTCAAGCTGTCCATGGGTCGCAAAACGGCGACCGGATACTAAAAGCCCAATATGGAACGACGAAATACTGTTCGGCATGGCTCAAGAATGAGAAATGCAACAACCCTGGCTGCATGTTCTTACATGAACAGGGTGATGAGGAGGACAGCTATACCCGCCAAGATTTGTCATCCATGAATAGCATCCACACACAGCGGCCGTTGCCTGGCGGAAACAACAGCTCTTTCCGCACAACCCCTCGACAGCAAGCCTCACAGCCAACCCTGACGGCCACTTCGCAGACAATGGCGCGTTCTTCAAGCAAAGATGGCTCGGATTATGGATTGGATGGTTCTGCTTTACCTTCTTCAGCCAATTGGGCCCGAAACCCCCAGCGCAGCCGGCGAGGTAGCCATGCAACAAGCGGCGCTCCATCCAGCCCGGCTATTTCAACCTCATTGCCTACTACAACAGAAGTTGCTCAAGAGGCTGTGGAAGATACCGAATCTTCTCCATCTACCCAACCTCCGGAAGACGATAATATCTCAAATCAAGATCCTGCTGAAGAATCTCAGCCACCCCCATCACAAGGCTCACTGGCGACCATTCTACGTGCGTTGCAGAGTTGTACATTTACGAGCTTCGTTACTCCGCAATTCAACGAATTGGAACCTCCATTGTTCGATATTCGAGGAGGAAAAAAGCGGAAAGCCATGCGTGAGGATGACGATGCACGGATCGGTGGTGACCAGAAGAACGCAACTGAAGGTCAAATTCAGCCGGAAGGCGAGGCAGAGACAGGCGGCAGTCTTGCTCTTGGTGGTGAACCTGAAGAGCGCGATGTAATCGGTGATGGGCAGGGGTTTGAGCACCGGCATATCAACTCATTCCCCCCCATCCAAAGAAGCAATGCCGATACTCTCTTTGGTCCTGCTCTTAGTGGTTCAAACTTCAATCCAGGTACAAGTCAGATGGGTCGAGGAGTCGCCCCCCCGCAGTTAATGTCACTGCGACCCCAATCAGGTTTCAGCGATCAGGTCCCTTTGAGCCTATCTAGCCAGGCTACGTTTCAAAATCAAGGTCATAATCGTCAATCATCCCGATTCGGCTTTATGGCTGACAGCCCGCCAGCAGCAACAAATCTCAAGTTTGCCACGAATCAAAGAATCATGGGCCAGCAATCATCCATGGTATCTAACTCGTTGCAATCCTCGGGTAGCAGCCACTTTTTTGGCAGCTCTATGCCAGCGCCACCGCCAGGACTCAAGTCCACAAATACACCACCAAATATTTTTGGTCAAGGATTTGGTGGCTCGGCATTTGGCCCTGCAACGAAAGACACACCTGGCGACTTATTACAGAGTTTAATTAGTAGGAGCCGAGGCGGTGGTAACCAGCCTCATGATGGTGGAAAGCGTGAGTACATGATCTCTTCTTTTTCTAATCAGTATCCACCACCCTCAACCTCTACCCCAGCTCCTACTTCTGGCCTTTTGGCATCGCTCTACGGTAACCACCCCGGAGCATTCCAAGACTTTGGCTCGAAGCAGAAGAAGAAGGGGAAGAAGCATAGACATGCTAACACTTCCTCCTCTGGGGGGAGTGGTCTAGTGGATCTTGCGGACCCGAGTATACTGCAGGCGAGGATGCAGCACCAATCGCAAAGCAACACCGGAGTCAATCAGGGAGTTTTCAGCGGTCAGAGCCAAGGTGGGTATGTCCCGAACATGATGTATAATTCCAGTTATGCCCGGTGGTAGCATAACCAAGGGCATTGCATGATATGTTGATATTCATTGCACACTTTTATACTGTACTAGAGAGGCGCTCAAGAGGACCTGCATCTGAAGTTAGGGCTATTCTTATGGATTCGCGAGACATACCCTTATTCCAGCGGGTGTATTCACGATGACGGCTGGAGGAGCACTTCATTTTCTTTCTCCCTTTTCTTTCGGCCAATTGCATTAAAGCCGGCGAGGGTGGTCCTCCTTTCTTGTTTCATCATTTTCTCTTTTCCTTCCTACGGACCGAGTTTTATGGTTCGGCGCAAGGAGTATCCAGTAAGGCAAACCATCATCGTCTTCCACACAAGCCCTCCTGTATGTTAACGGATTGCACGGAGTCACCAACATTGGTGTCTCCTTGGGTCGCAATATATAATACCGAACTTCTCTACCTTCCCCTCGTTGTTCCCCGTGGAAGACGATGATGGAGGTTGTAGGATGGCTCCTTTTGCCTTTGTATTATAAAACTCCCCAATCCGTAGCCCGCTATCCCGTCATTGCCCTTGCATTAAACCCTCATTGTATTGCACATTGCTAATGTGTTCTTTAGACCATGATCTTAGTTTACTGGACGAGGCAGAATTATCAGTGGATGCACTGGTCTCAGATGAGTCCTTACCGGCCCTGGTATCATCTCCATCGACCATCAACGCGGAGTCCCGTCGTCTGACTTCTTCTTTGGATAACCTGGATGCCCTCAATCGCTCGACTTCTAAAGGCGTACTGATGCAGGGACAGTCACAGCGTTCGAATTTGATTCCAAGCTCGCCTCACATTTCAACCTTTGGCTCTATTTATGACCCAGTCTCATCTATTCAGGCACCTTCAAAACTGGATGGTACCGACAATCATGGGGTCGACATCCACACCAAGCCTCATGCAACAAAAGACTCTTCTCCTGTTGCGATGCTCGGATCTTGGCCTACTTCTGCTAGAGGATCTATACTTCAAGAAGAGGATTTCCCTGCTTTAGGCGCGCCGCGGACAAATGAAACTATAAGCACCAACACTGGTTTGGTTACTCCTAAAACCATGATATCGAAAAACATATCGGCAATGAAGAGGCAAATTGATAAAATTTCCGAACCCGTGCAGGATCATAGAGATATCATTAATGCAGATGATATTGAGCCTACACGAGGCGGCGACGCGAAATCTCTCAGCTCCATAGATCTTGGTTTTGGAGCTAGTTTCATCTCTCAACCCAAAGAAGAGGCTGCAAAAGTAGAGGAACTGGCAGAGGCTTCCAGATTTCCCCCCTTGCCTACTCCTGCAATTAGCAGTGGAGTGGCCACGCCCTCGCGAAGTATACCAAAAACCTTGAGAGTGGTTCCTTCATCAATCAAGACGGAGACTCGCCCAGCTTCACCATCTCCTCTTTCAATCTCCAATGTACCTGCAGCGGGAAAGCCGGGACATCCCCACAGACCTGGCACACCAGCCAGCGAAATGATTAGCGATACCGCCTCTGTCACCTCGTTTTCGGTTTCTATCTCTCGAGCTGGATCCCCTCCCCTAAGCAAAGTTGGCACCGCTCCAATAAGGGGTACCACGAAGAGTCAGCAACGCAAACAACGCAAAGATGTGTTGAAGCAAGAAACAAAGACCCTAGCTGAAACACCCAAGACGGAAGAAGCTGAACATGCTCCTGTCATTGGACGCAAGAAAAAACAGAAGAAGGAAAAGCCCGCTAAAGAGGTTAATGCCATGCCTTCGGCGGCCATTCCCACAGAAGCGCTGAAGGACGAAAAGGAACCCCCGTCTCAAGACGAGGGAAAGCCATTGGCTGATAGCATCAATAAAGAATTGAAAACAGACAGCAGAGGATATACAAACAAAGACAAGCAAGATACTAGGAACTCAGCGAAAGAGGTAAACGAGGCAACCGCTTCGTCACCGACACCTTCATTGCCCAAAGCAGCTGAACCTGCAGATAAAACTGTTGAAAGACCACAGTCGAGCCCTTCATCCGTTTTCGCCGATATCAGAGAGTCGCTCTGCACATCTGCTCCAGAGAAACTGCAGCTGTTAAAGCCTGTTTCTAGCAATTCATCCAGACCAGAGCATAATTCATTAAACCAGCTAAGCAAAAGGGGAGAGTGCAAAGATAGCACTTGCAAATGTGGTGAGATGCAAGATGCTGATCTTGCAGCACTGCGAGCCGGAAGGCCTGTGCGTAAACAATTTCATACGGATGGCAGCCGCATGCTGATCACCCCTCATGGAGATTGCATCCGTGGGTTGACGCCAGAAGAAGAGGATACCTTTTTGACCCTCCAAACTGCAATTGCTGCAACGGCAGAGAATCCTGCTGCGTTCGTGGCACCAAGGCATCAGCCAAGCAGCGGAGCTTTCTCGCTCATTAAGGGCCGAGCAGTTCCAAACGGGCGACCAAACATTTTCCCCTCTACCATGCAGCCACAATCTCAGGATCCCATTGGCAAGCTTCAACGAGAGGATGCTTTAAGTTATATCAATCAGTATGTACTACCTCGGCTGAGCCTTGGGGCTACCAGCATGGGATTCCCAAAGGGGGCATCTTCCACTCGGGACTCGGCGAGCCTCAATTCTCTCGCGCCATATTTTTACGGCCCGGATGCTGCTGCCGGAGTGGGCATCTACAGTACACCAGAAAGCGCTCGAGCGATACAGGATTTTGCTGCTCCGGGTATGTCACTTGACGAGATTGGTAAAGGCGCGGCGGCCAGTTCGATCGGGAATATCCCCCTGATGAGTGTTGAGGATGCCGAGGCAGCATTAACAGCAGCAAAGAGAGAGACGGAGAAGCTTGAAAAGGGCTTGAATCTTGTCATAAAGCGCAACCGTAGGCTCTTGCTTGGTGCTTGACGTGCACATGCGTATGCTCTTGAACAGCGGGTTGCTGAATTATTATATATTACTAGGTATATAAGACATGTATTATTATTACCTGAAGGCAGCCTTCACCTCTACCCTAGGCCATTCAAAGAATACCTCCCCGCCGTAGACATCAGTGATAATCCTACCTATCCTGCCTTCAACCTCGGTGTAGAACTCCTCGCATTCTTTAAGCACCCTGACGACCAGGCCCCGGCTGAGGGTTGGGTCGTCAGCATCGCCGAAATGCTTTTCCACGCGTTTCCGTAGAGTTTCGATTCCCTTCCGTACTTCCTTCGCATCATAAGAGCCCAGCACTTTGTTGAATGCCGTCTTATTGTTTGAGGGCTGTCGAGCGATTGCCATTGCGGACTTGCCGGTTTGCAGCTGCGCTTCGATATTCTCAATCTGCTCCAGAAGTCGCCCCAGGGGTCGCCGCATCACCGCATTTAAATAGAGCGCCATATGCTCATGATATTCGGTATTCGCCTGTGCTTTCCAGTTCTCAAGAACCTCTAGGCCGCGAGCATCAGTCTCTTCGAGGAAGTGATTCATGTTCTCAATCAACAAAATGTGAAAATTCAGCGCCTCCTTGTCCTCTGGATCAGCCGCTCCGCCGGCAACCCCGACAACGGCTGGGTGCTCACGCGCAATCACCATTAGTGATTCGAACATTGTCTTCAGAATGCGATCATACTCCCGATTTACCGTCCGCCGCAAGATTAGGTTATGATCCAGTCCAGCGACCATGTTTTCGACGGCGGCCATGAAAGCGGGGAATATTCGTATGAATGATATGACACCCTTGCGCTTCTTGATTTTAACCTTTGTCTCCTCGATGGCTCGTATCTGTTCGTCAACAAACTTTCTGAATTGTCCCTCCAATGATGCATGCAGCTTCTGGAGAAGGGCATTTAAGAAATCTTGATTAGATTGCCCCATTTCGGATAATTTTCTCTCGAGTGTAGCGAGCACTCCAACTCCTTGACTAAGTTCCAACCAGTCAGTCTTTATCCGATACGCATCGAACAGCAATTCAACTTACAGTGGATCTTGAGCGATTGCCCACTCCATCAGCCTTCGCAACTCAGCCTCAAGGAATGCGAAAATGGCCTCCATGGACCGCGTAACACGGCGAGCAAGTTCTCGGTCAGGTTCCATGAGCCTGTGGCGTTTCAAATCGCCCCCACGGCGGTCTCGAGGAGGAGATGCTGCAACTGCCTCTGGAAAATCTGCTTGCTCCAGTGTAGTCGCATGGAAGAAATCGATGATAAAATTTTGTTCCATCTCAACTAGAGGCAAAAGATCTTCCAAGGCCTCAGAGAAGATTTCGTACGGCAGGCTTCTATTATCCGTAGTGTTCCTTTCAACGTGCGCTCTGGTACCACCATCTGCCAACGGCGAGCGTAGAGCCTTAGCTAACGTTTGGCTACGTTTGACAGTCAACTTCCTAGCCGCTGTAGCCACACCCTCTTGCTGTTTTTCAACTTGAGATGAGAAGATGACCTCTGCTTCATCTCCTGTTAATTTCCTCGCATTTTTACGCCAAAGAGTAATCACATGCTGAAATTCGTGCTTATACACGGGAGAGCTTTTGTCTTGATAAATTTGCATGAGGCGATTCCAGTTTTCTAGATCCGCATCTCTCGCGTAGAGCATTAAGGGGCTGTACTTCCACAGAAGATCTCTGCCAATGCTGTGATGGGCAGGATCAACCTTTTTCGAAAGAGCGCCATCCAATGCTCGCTTCGTTTCGACATAAGCTTCGGCAAACTGGCCGGTCATGAAGTCCAGTAGTCGTTTCATGAAGTACCTGCTTTCGTGCAGGTACATTTCTCTCTTCTCTTGTACAATTCTCATCTTGCCGTAATTGCTGTTTAGCCCCAAGGTATTGTCAGCGTCCAGAGCAGTATCTATAGACTTTCCGGTGTCGCCTCCAAGGGAGGGATCGATCTTTATCATGGCTCTAAATAGAGTCACAAGGGAGAGTTCAACTTCTTCCAAGCCTCGAAGACTGTCCAAGGGTGCCTGTTGAAGTGCCTGGAGATCGGTTGAAGTAATGGCGCATGTTTCCAGCAATGACTCCAGTTCCTTCCTTAGCAATTTTTGGTTGGCCGTTTGTACCTGGAGGCCTTGGCCTTGGGCTTCTATATACGCAATGTCGTCTGAGAGGGTCTTGAGGTTGTCAGCTTGACGTCTGGAGATAAACATAACCTGCTAACGAAGAGAAAATAAGTAAAGGAAAGGAAACATACCGAGAGCTCCACCGAATATAACGTGAGTAAATTATCCAGCTCTTCACATTCGCCCATAGCAAGATCGATTCCTCGTTTGATCGTATTTACCCTCTCATCCTCTTCTCGAAAGCGTGCTAGCCACCCCCCCGCTTGGACTGTGTTTAATTCTCGCTCCAGGTCATTACCTATATCGTCCATATTTAAGCAGTGCATCTGATCACCGGGAACCCAGCCAAAGAAGTCCAGCCATTTGCCGAATTCTTCGCTGCGATCATCAAGGATAATTGGGTCAACACCCAACCTCTGAAGATACCTAGCATCCTGTCCAATGACTACGGGCCGACGAGAGGCTTCTTTTGAAACCGCTGCGTCCTTCTCGGTCTCGCTGACTTCTTTGGTTGGCGCAGGTGCATTTCCAGGGGGGTTTGACTCAGCCACCAATATTTTCACCTCTGGTATTGTCAAGTCACTAACGGCTGGCTTTGGTGTTTCAATAGTGGGAGGATTAGCATCGCGAGAGGCAGGTCTAGGCGGTGCTGGAACAACACTTGTAATGCCATCAGGACCCTCGTTTGCTTTGGCTTGGTTTTGGCGGAGGCGTTCTCCGGCTCCTCCCGGTCGTGGACGAAAAGCATTTGCGGCAGATGCAGCTTTCCAAAATGCACCGGCAACATCCCCTTTGGATATCTTAGACTTTATCATAGGGCCTAAACCGGGACGAGTTTCCTCATCCGGCGACGTTACCTGTTTTTCAAGGGTTGTCGCGTCCTTTGTTCCCGATTGATCTGGTAGATTTGTGTCCACTGGCGAGGCAGTGGATAGATCCTTCACGTCGCTGTTGATACTGATTGTCCCTGGTTTTTTCCCCACATCCTCCAGGGGCTCCGTGAGACGTGGTGGGCTTCCGTCCTGGCTAGCTCTGCCAGCAAAAGCTATCCCTGGTTGCAACACTGATGGAATTGCTGGAGAGGCAACCCGATCGATACTCCGTGGTGGAGGTGCCACCGGTTCCTTTTTAGCTGGTGAGCTCATCAAGGGGGCAGGGACCAAATCCCTATCCTGTGGTCTTGAAGGATCCATAGGGGGCCGCCTTCTTTCGGGTGGTAGTTTGCTTTCCAAGGATGGGCGAGGCATAGCAGGTATAGAATCGTGAGTTGAATCGGGAACATCTCGAAGTTCGCTCAGCCCACTTAGGCCACTCGGTCCACTCATGCCGCTGCGCGAACGCGGTGGAATGCTCGACGTATCATCGCCTTTTGTTGCAGTAGAGTTGGCAATAGAATCTTGGCTTTTGTTGTTTTGGGCCGTCCATCGGGGAACGGATCGTTCTCTGGATGCAGTAGAGTCGAAACTTCCAGCAGGAGACCTACTTTCATTTGCCGAAGGCCGGACAAGAGGGGAAGGCCTGGGAAATCGCGGGGCCTCTCCAAGATTACTTTTAGGGGCGGCTGATGATGTGGCGATAGTTTGCTGGCTAGTTGCTGGATCGATCGTTTGCTGCCGAGGCGGAGTTCCGGCTGGGCGTTTGTTTCCTGCCCCTAGAATTTGGTCCAATTCCCTCACGTCGAACCCTGATAGCTCGGGCAATTTGCCTCCTGTATATTTGCCATAGATTTTGATCAAACTTGCGATGAAAAACTTCTTCTCCTTTTCGGTTTGAAGCTTGCCAAAAATAAGGCTTCCCCAGTGTAACGAGGAAGCCAGTCTCTCCAGCCCATTCTCGCAGATTTGGGCTTACCTTGGGCCCCGTATAGGATTCGATGTGTGAGAGATCGTCCAGGTTCCATGTCTTGCCGATTGAGAAAGATCCACTATTGTTCTCCTTGGCTTTGTGGACTCGAACTCTTCCAGACTTTCGTACCGCCACAACAATAATCCTAGGCTTCTCCGTATTCTGACCACGGGCTTCAGGAGGAGGCGGCATCGATGAATGTGAGGAGAACTCGGTGACGCGAATATGGGTAATATAAGTTTCATGGACTATGGTGAGATGTTAGTCAAGGTTCCATGCCTTAGTTTTGGTGTCTTACGCAAGCCATCTGTATCCTTTTTGTTGAAACAGCTGTCAATGATTCGACGTTTCTCATCCTCGAACCGTTCCGCCCTCGTGGCGGCCGTGTTGGAACCAGTTGTGCTTGAATAATCCATTTTGAAATCCAGAGAAAAGACCACTAATGAGATCAATAGTTTAGGTTAACAACTCAAACAAGCCGCCCGGCTCCAACATTGTGTGCAAGCTATGACGCGTGCAGGATCATGAATAGCGCTCCGTGTAATGAAGCTGCAAGTTCAATGTCACTCGCATTGGGGGGGCGTGATGCTCCACAGCTAGCTGTGCCTATCCTACTTACACGCATAGCATCATAAATCTGCGCTAACCGATAATGACATGGGCCTAAGATCATAATTAAAGTATTTATTGAAAGAGATATCATTATCTTACATAATGCTAAGTTTTAAAGTAGATTTTACACATATGCTTTTGTTTTTGAAATGTAAATATAAAATTTATACTATATATTATACTAAATAAAACAATTAAAAAATAGAATATTATTATTAAAAAGAATAATAATTTCGATGTTTATATGCGATAAAAACCCGGCTAATTCTTTAATTTATTTACCCAAGTTAGGCATTATATATGGTATTTTCCCTCTTTAAATCTCTCAAGTATGGGCACTGGGCTGCTCGTCAGCCAATCAGCAAGCTCCATTATCAAATCCAATTCCAATTCAGAGTCTTGCCAGCACTCTCCCACCGGCTCTTGTCCTGTCATTCTGCCACCCTGCCAATCAATCGCAACAACACCATGCTGTCTGCCCGAGCAACTTCCAGGAAGGCCGTCAGTCTCTCGCGAGGCGCCACGAGAGGCCTGGCCACTGTTCAGGATGCCGCTCCTGTACGAACCTATGGTGGGCTGAAGGACCAGGACCGGATTTTCCAGAACCTTTATGGGCGATACCCGGCCAACCTCCAGAGCGCTAAGAAAATGGGCGATTGGCACAAGACAAAGGAGATCCTTCTAAAGGGCGACGATTGGATTATTAACGAAGTCAAGGCTTCTGGTCTGCGCGGACGAGGTGGCGCGGGCTTCCCCTCTGGTCTCAAGTGGGTATGTCACGATCTTCGACCTTAATATCGACTTTGATGAGTTTCTAACTCCTAGGCAGTCCTTCATGAACTTCAAGGGCTGGGAAAAGGACACAAAACCGCGGTATCTCGTAGTAAATGCCGACGAGGGCGAACCCGGTACCTGCAAGGACAGAGAAATCATGAGGAAAGACCCGCACAAACTCGTTGAAGGTTGCCTCGTTGCAGGCCGGGCAATGAACGCCACCGCCGCCTACATTTATATCCGTGGCGAATTCTACCACGAAGCCGCCATTCTCCAAAATGCGATCAACGAGGCCTATGCAGATGGGCTGATTGGCAAGAATGCGTGCGGTTCCGGATACGATTTCGATGTCTACATTCACCGCGGTGCTGGTGCCTACGTCTGTGGAGAGGAGACCTCTCTGATCGAGTCTATAGAAGGAAAGCCTGGAAAGCCTCGACTCAAGCCTCCTTTTCCCGCTGCGGTCGGTGTTTTCGGGTGCCCCTCAACTGTTGCCAATGTGGAAACTGTTGCTGTTGCGCCGACAATTTGTCGCCGTGGAGGAAGTTGGTTTGCTGGGTTTGGCCGCGAGCGTAACCAAGGAACTAAGCTGTTCTGCATTTCAGGCCATGTTAACAACCCTTGCACTGTTGAAGAAGAAATGTCTATCCCCCTTCGCGAGCTTATTGAGAAACACTGCGGTGGAGTGCGAGGCGGCTGGGATAATCTGCTAGCCATTATTCCTGGTGGTTCTTCGACTCCTATTTTGCCCAAGAATGTCTGTGACAACCAATTGATGGATTTCGACGCCCTGAAGGATAGCCAATCGGGTCTAGGCACAGCTGCAGTTATTGTCATGGACAAGAGTGCGGATGTTGTGCGTGCAATTAGCCGCTTGAGTCACTTCTACCGCCACGAGAGCTGCGGCCAGTGCACGCCATGCCGTGAAGGCAGCAAGTGGACGGAACAGATAATGAGCAGATTTGAAAAGGGCCAGGGACGGGAGAGGGAAATCGACATGCTTCAGGAGTTGACAAAGCAGGTTGAGGGTCACACTATTTGTGGTAAGTGCTTTTCGACTCTCCGTTGCACATCTTCAGTTCTTCTAACAATCCATAGCTCTTGGCGAAGCCTTTGCATGGCCAATCCAGGGCCTCATCCGTCATTTCAGACCTGAACTAGAAGCCAGGATGCAGAGCTATGCCAAAGCCACAGGGGGGGGCTGCTCTGGCTGGTGGGTGGCAACATGATTCAAAGGCCCATGGAAGATTGATTTCTCCTGGTCAGTGATGATGATAATTCTTATATATAGATTATCTGCTAGACTGGTATCGCCCACGGTTTAGCCTACGCGATAATCCGCCTGGCTTGATATTGGGTCTTAATATGTACAAAAAAAACATGAATTACTTGAAAGTAGATATGATTTAAGCATGTCTCATTGATATCAGGGAACTACTATGTAGTATATTAGGCTTGAGTCCCCGTAACGATGAAATATCCCATGCTTATGTAACGGTATAACCACCATCAACTCGAATATCAGCACCAGTTACATAGCTGCTAGCATCAGAGAGCAGGAAGGCCACAGGGCCCATGAGATCTTGGGGTAGGCCCATCTTGCCTTGGGGAATAAGCGATACCCATTTCTGCTTCAGATCTGGGTTCTCATCCAGAATTTTCTGGGTTCTAGATGGAATACCAAGTCAGCTGGCCATTCTCACAATAAAGGACAGCCCAGGTTACGAGGTAGTTGACTTACAGTGCTGTCAGCATGTATCCTGGAGAAAGACAGTTGACCCGGATGCCAGCATGGGCCCACTCAACGGCAAGGGATGCTGCTAGATGGCGAACCCCTGCCTTGGATGCGTTGTAGGGACTAGTTCGTTCCATTGTTAGCTGATCGAGACTCTTTCAACTCCCCTTTTCATTGGGTTCTATATTATGCGAGCAGGCGAATGGACTCAGTATCACTCACGCTTGGGGCTGGGGGACATTGACAATGGATCCCGACATGCTGCCAATCATGACCATACTACCGGGGCTCTTCCTCTCCATCAGATGACGAGCAACTGAGGTGGCGAACAGATACGTGCCATCTACGTTGACAGCCCAAAGCTTTCGCAGGCGATCAATCGGGTAGTTGACGGCCTCGAAGTTTTCAGTGAAGCCAGCCGAAGTGACCAAGTTGTCTATCTTGCCGTGCTTCTGGACAATCTCAGCTATACACTGTTCGACAGAGTCGGCATCAGCAACATCGGCGTAATGTGCCGTGACTTTGGGAATGCTGAAGACCTGTTAGGCACGACATCTGAAGATACCAGCCCGCGCTTTGGACACTAACCGTTCGGCATTGGGGTTTTCCTTGACGAAGCATCTACAATCAACTTTGCCTGCTTCTCGGCCTCCTCCTCTGTTGCTACGTTAGCTGTCTGGGAACAATGCCTCTGCAGCGACCTGGAATCTCACTGTTCATATCGACCAAGGCCAGATCGGCCCCGGAGTAGACCATTCCTTGGCCAATCACAAGCCCCAGTCCTCTTGCGCCGCCGGTGACGACGCCAACCCTTCCATCGAGGGTGAAGCTAGGGAGCGTAGGCTTGACATACTGGCCACCAGCAGAGACCGGCTTGCTGCTTGGGAGCTCATGCTCGGCGGGGTACTCAATCTCAACTTCAGAGTCTGTTCGAGAGTGGCTTCCGGGCTTATCCTGTCGTGGCGGCACGTAATAGAACTGTCTTACTGCGGCCAATGGCAGTCGACTGGTTGGTCTGAGCGCAAAGGCTCGGCTCGCCAGCCGCAGCATAGACGCGGACGATTTCAATGTCGCAACCATGTTTGTGGATTTGGAGAAAGATGCTGTGAAAGCTTCAAGGTGGGAGAAAGGATGATATATATATATACGCTCGCCTATGAATTGCCTCCTGTACCTGCCAGTAACATCTCCCGATGTCGCTCTTACGGTGGCCAGTGGAGGCGGCTAAGATTTCCAAGATTCTCCATGGAAGTGCGGATAGCCACAGCGATTGTGCTATAGACTTGCTGCTGCTAGTAGTATGCTGCTAACGGTAGTTGCTGTGGAGGCAAACTTTCTGCATTGAGACCCCAGTAGAACCTTGCCTACCTATCAGCCATTTGGATCCCGCCCGAGATGTTGTGTGCCTGTGCTGCTCTCTGATACGTTCCGAATGGGAGGAGGGATAGCTTCCAGCCACCCCAGTAATTCGTAGTCTAGGATAGCTTTTTTGCCCCTCGGGGATACAGTTACTGGCCCTAGCTGGCCCTAGCTGCCGTTCCATTCTCTACATACTATCCGTCCTCCGTGTATGGTTGTAGCCCGGAGTGCCAGGTTTGAACATTCCTGCTGGGCTCAGATGATTGCTTTCAGGCATCATCCAATTTTAGAGTGGATAGCCGGTTAGCGTGACCCTCGCCTGGAAAACGAAGCCACTTTTGCACCAGGCAGCAGAATTAAAAGACCCCCAAGGGCATGAGCTGGGGAATTTGATGCTAAGCACTACTACCTAACCCAGTGGGTAATACCATCGTGGAGGGATCATGTGTCTCCCTTTCGCATTTGTATTTCTATACATGGCTCTGGGTGGGCGCGTTATCATCCAATACCTGTCATTTGGTATAGTTGGTAGTAGCATTGTAGAACATCGTGAACTTGATATCCAATTCTCTCCGCCAACGCTTCACATTATCTAGAACCCAGCTAACCACCACGTTCCATCCCACGCCGAGTTTGGGCAAAATGCACCCAGGCAAAGCCGCCAGATATAGTCCCAGATGTCAATTGATATATAGCTACCAGCAGCAGGCTCTCAATAAGGCCGGTGCTCCATATCAAGAGGGCAACGTCTATTAACTCCCTGTCCCCCCCCACGCTATAGGGTAGCCCTTTTGGTACTTTATCGAGAGCTTCACCTAGAACTACCAGGGATATTATGTAGGAACGGCATGGAGAAACGCTTATGCCAGCTATTGCCAGCTACCACATACCCGTGGACGTCTTATTCACCCAGTACCGTCCAAGGTCGGTGGTCTAAGCACACACAAAAAAAAAGGTCTTGGTACTTTACCATGTTGTGCGGGGCATTCTTCGGGTGGTAACTGCGGGGCAATCCGAGCTAAAGCAACAAGCAAGGTACACGGAAGAAATACTTCCTGGCTCAATATCGACATCGACTTGTCGAAAATTCTAGTAGCCCGATGACTTGTCCACCACTACCTGCTAGGGTCGTGAATCGATATGTCTGAACCATGCCCCCAGCAGCAACGCTGCCGAGGGCTCTATCGACCTGTCTCAATCTGCCCAGGCTCTAGCTTCGTCGTCCCCAGCGGTGCGCATCGCTGAGCTGCAGCTCGTGGGAGAGGCAGCGACTCGGAAAGGTACCATCCTACTGGCTTCAATTCGATACATCTCGGTTTAGCTGACTACTGCCTTAGCATCTGACGACGAATTCTCCTCCAAGGTTCTACAACTCCTCTTTAATACCCATGCGGCTTACCATGATCGCGAGTCTCGGCTGGCAGCCCAGAAATGCCTGGTATCCATCGTCACGAGAGAGGCTAGTTCCTCAACACTGCAGCTATTGGTAAAAACTCTACGACAAGAGTCCTTGAAGCAGGGTATTGCTACGTCTAGCGCCTTTGTCTTAGTCGAATGGTGTAGCGCCTTGCTTCAAACCCTATCCGAGCCTTCGTGGAAAGAATTTGGAAATGAAATTCTATTGGCATATGCAGATGTCCTGGAGAAGTGTCAACGGCCGTCTTCAAAGCCTACGCTGGCACATTCGGCCATAATAGTCACCCGAAGGGGATTTCGAAAACTTTTCAACTCCCCAACCCTGGGGCCCCAGAATTTAACTGATGCTGTGACGAATTTAACGTCCAAACGCAGTACGCCGTCGGCAAAAAACTCTGTTATCCTGGGAATCATCGCCGGAGTTGCTGCTCGTCGGCCCATAGTACGCCCTACGCTGGAAACTCTTAAGCCCCTGTATTACGAATTTTACAATCGTGAGATCCTGGGCTCTAGGACTACGCTACCAGGACACATCTCCGCCGGACTGGGCGACTTCTTTTCAAGCTTTGCAATTACTCGATGAATTTCAGACTCAAGTTACTCCAGCTCTGGAGAAAAGCTTGCTTCGCACGCCAGAAGTTATTCTGGACGGTGTTCTCCAAAGCTTGGTGAAAGATTTGCCTACCGAAATTGATCTCTCAGACTTACTGGCTGGTAAGCTCCTGAAACAGTTACTTTCAAACGTCAAATCTACCAATGCTTTGATACGCGCCGGAGTTATCTCTTCCTTCCGTGTCATTATTGCAAAATGCTACAACACAGGCTCAGTCGATCAAATTATCGAGGAGATCGGGAACCCCCTGAAAACGGGCAAGCTGGCCTCCGCTGATCAGCGCATTCTCCATGCAGAAATGCTAGAAGCTGTTCCCCTGTCTTGTCCAAATGCCCAAAAGATGTCTACTATTTTGGCAGCTGTTGCTGGCAAGGAAGGAAACGATGTAGCCTTGGCTGCCGAGACATTGACACTCTGTCGAGCCATCAATGTATTGATCAAGGGTGACAGCGAAATCTCGCAGCCGGTCCTAAGCGCATTGCTTAAAGGATTGGCAGATAAGAAGGCGACAACTCGCAAAATTTGGCTTCTTCGTGTAGGTTCCGTCTTCCGGACCATAGATGGCCTAGACCTGAACGCTGCGTTGACCTCGTTCACGGAAGCAGTCATTCCAAAATTTATCGATAATTTCAATGAAGTTGTTGCCAATCCTGCACTGACTGCCCAGAGTGGGACGATTGTTGGAGCGTACATTCTTACTGCTCTATCCCCTGTTCTGCAACAATGGTCCACTGGCTCGAAGATCGGAGCGGATCTGTTGAAGTTGTCGACGTCATCCCCCGCTCTCGCCTCACCACAGTCCTTTCTTTTGAACCCCAAAATATTCAGTAAGATTGGAAGTGAGGAAGACTTCGATTGGCTCCGTTTTGCTTTGTATTCCGTTGCCGCGGGGCTAAGCACCAACACCGCGAAAGAGATCATTCTTGCGTGGTCAGTGGCCATGATATATATAGTTACAGTCTCAACTGTACCGTCAAACGTGCGACAAGAAAGTGCCAAATCCCTCACCTCCCTTTATGCTCAGAACCCCAGCATTATGGCAGATATTGTTATCAATGGTCTGTGGACGCATGTGACGCAGACTATCAACGTCGGGGATAAAGACTCGACCACGGAGACGCGTGATTTGATCAAAGTTATAAAGTCGATTTGTATCAGCTCCAAAGAGTTGGAAGCACTCGGGAGTAGCATCTCGCAAGAGATGCTGGAACATCAAGCTTGCTCCTTGCTCATTATCTGCCGTACAGAGCTGATACCTCGAGCCAATTGGATAGACTCCTGTATTCGAATGGGAGTTGACCCTGGAAAACTCGCCACAAAATACGCCGACATATTACTAAATGAGATCAGCGAGCGTACGTCTGTCAATCAAAAGGTACGAGTGTCAATATATCTCAAGAGCAGAACTGGCACTGACAAGTATAATTATAGGTCAATGCCATTCGGATTGCTGCATACAATGCAGCAGCAGAACTGGCCTTCGTTGCTCCAGAAGCCATCATCCCTCGGTTACAAGATCTTATAACCCAAGATCTAGATCCGCAACCGGTAAAGGCAATTGGACCGGTTGACGCTGCAATTTTTAGGACCCAAGAAGGTACCTGCTTCGTGGATGTACTGAGCAAAAAAGGCCAAAACGACGCTCCAAATAAGAATACTAAAGATTACGACATTGTGAAATGGGAAAAGGAGCTGAGAGACCAACTTGAGAAAAAGAAGGGCCCACAAAGAAAGCTCACTGCTGAAGAAACGTCTAAAGTGAACGCTCAGTTGAAGAAAGAGTCTCAGATACGAGCATCAGTTCAAGCGATCGAAGCCAAACTTCTCCGTAGCATCGGGATTATACACTCGTTGGCGGTTGGACCACCCACCGATGCGTCACTTTGGCTTGGTTCAGCCATCAACTCACTTCTTGCTGTTATGGAAGCTGGCGCGAACCTCATTATAGGCGATGCCGCCTCCAAAGTCTACATCACCTGCGCCGAGAAAGTGAGTTCTAGGCTGGGAGCGACTCGCCCGGCTATTGGGATTGCCACGCTCAGGCTTCGTGGCCTATCTTTAGAGGGGACCTATAGAGACGAATCACTCGCCGACCTTGCAACAAGGGTACTGTATCGTCTTCGCTTTGCTGGTGAGCAGCGGCCGTTTGATGCGGTATCACTGATATACATCTTCCCACTCCTCTTCCATGTCTTGAGAGAGGGGGGTGTTGGAGAGACCTTAGATGATCGGGATACTCAAATTGTGCTGGCCGTGGAGTTTATCTCATTTCATAGCATTACTTTTGCTGATGAATCGATACCTCGTACTGAGCTCCTGGATGGCCTTATTCATTCAATGCAAAGCCATGCTCAGCATTACAAAATCATCAAAGATTGCTTTTCTGACATCTGCCGATGCATCGCACCTAACATCAATACTGATGAAATGCTGGTACTTTCGTCGGGGGCCACGGTACCACAAGCAAACGTCAGAACCGCTGTTTTGCAGTCCATCAGTGCAGACATTGATATGAGTGAACTCGGATACAGCAGCGAGATTTGGCTTGCAAGTCATGATGACATTGAAGAAAACCAAGAGCTTGGAATGGAGATATGGGAAGAGAGCGGGTTTAAACTTAATGCTGAGGTGCCCATGCTCATGGTGCCGTTCTTGAAAAGCAAAGACGGACAACTCCGTCGAGCTGCAGCACGTGCACTTTCCAAGGCAGCGGCAGTCGACAAGAAGAGCCTTGTTGCTGTGATTCCAACATTGCAGTCTATCTATTTGGAGATGGCGAAGCCAAGGGTCCCACTTCTTGACGAATTCGGGATGCCAAGGAAAATGGACTTATCTGACCCGTGGGAAGCGAGGCATGGCATAGCAACCGCCATCAAAGAACTGGCAAACATCTTGGAGCCTTCACAAGTTGGTCCCTTACTCGATTTTCTGATCCAGTCTGGACCTCTGGCAGACAAAAATGCCTCGGTTAGAACAGAAACACTCGATGCTGCTATTCGGGTCATCGAATTCCAAGGAGGCAACATCATTGACGAGCTGATGAAGAAGTTTGAAACGACCCTGGAGCAGCCTGACAAGAATAGTGACGAAGTGGATCGTGTCAACGAGGCGGTGGTTATTATGTATGGTGCGCTGGCTCGCCATCTCCGTCCGGGGGACAAAAAGATCCCTGTTGTGATTGAACGTCTCTTGGCAACCTTGAATACCCCATCTGAGATGGTCCAATATGCCATTGCCGAATGCTTACCTCCTCTGATCAAAGCCTATCCGTCAAAGTTGTCCAAATACATACAGCAGATGATGCACGAGCTTCTGAATTCCAAGAAGTATGCTACTCAACGAGGAGCCGCCTACGGCCTGGCAGGATTGATCCTTGGTAGCGGCATATCTACTATCAAGGAGCTCCGAATCATGTCAGATCTCAGGGGAGCTATGGAGAATAAGAAGGATTCTCACCAAAGAGAGGCTGCTCTTTTAGCGTTTGAACTCTTTTCTACCATGCTAGGCCGCCTTTTTGAACCATATGTCATCCAAATAGTGCCGTTGCTTCTTAGCGGATTTGGAGATGCTAATGCAGATGTCCGAGATGCTTGCTTGGCAGCAGCGAAAGCTTGCTTTGGTAAGCTAAGCTCGTATGGTGTCAAAAAGATCATGCCGACACTTTTGGAGGGTCTCGATGACCAACAATGGCGTAGCAAGCGAGGTGCTTGTGATCTTCTCGGTGCAATGGCATACCTTGATCCAAACCAACTCGCGACCAGTTTACCGGACATCATTCCTCCCTTAACCGGTGTGCTTAACGATAGTCACAAGGAAGTGAGGGCCAGCCGCCAACCGAAGCTTGAAGAGATTTGGTGATGTCATCAACAATCCAGAAGTAAAGAGTTTGGTGGACGTGATTTTGAAAGCTCTCAGTGACCCAACCAAATATACCGATGAGGCATTGGAGTCATTAATCAAGGTTCAGTTTGTGCATTACCTTGACGCACCCTCTCTGGCCTTGATCACCCGCATCCTGCAACGCGGTCTAGGCGATCGCTCCAACACAAAGCGCAAGGCAGCGCAGGTGATTGGCAGTCTGGCCCATCTGACAGAAAAGAAAGACATTATCATGCACTTACCGGTCCTCGTTTCCGGGCTCAAGATTGCTGCTGTTGACCCGGTACCAACAACTCGAGCGACAGCATCCAGAGCTCTCGGCTCCTTGGTCGAAAAGCTGGGAGAGGACGCATTGCCCAACTTAATTCCCGAGTTGATGCAGACTTTGAAATCTGATACTGGCGCCGGTGACCGACTGGGATCCGCACAGGCTTTGAGCGAAGTCCTAGCAGGTTTGGGCACGAGCAGACTCGAGGAAACTTTGCCAACCATTCTTCAAAATGTAGAGTCCTCTAAGCCTGCAGTCCGTGAAGGTTTCATGTCTCTCTTCATTTTCCTCCCGGTTTGTTTCGGCAATAGCTTTTCCGCATACCTGGGCCGTATAGTTCCTCCTATTCTCGCCGGTCTGGCAGATGACGTGGAGTCTATTCGCGAAACGGCTCTTCGCGCTGGACGACTGCTTGTTAAAAATTTTGCAATTCGAGCTGTCGATCTTCTTCTGCCTGAACTGGAGCGAGGACTGGCAGATGACAGCTACAGAATTCGTCTCAGCTCTGTTGAGCTTGTTGGCGACCTTCTCTTCAACCTCACAGGTGTGAAAGCTGGTGCTGAACCAGGAGATGAGGAAGATGAGAATGCTAAAGAGGCAAGTGCTTCCTTGAAGGAAGTGCTCGGGGAAGAGAAGCGGAACAAGATCTTGTCAACTCTTTATATTTGCCGATGCGACACTGCTGGGGCGGTTCGTTCCGCTGCGATTTCGGTGTGGAAAGCTCTAGTCCACAGCCCGAGGACATTGAAGGAACTGGTGCCAACCCTTACAAGTCTTCTGATTAGGCGACTTGGAAGCTCCAACATGGAGCACAAAGTTATTGCCAGTAACGCGCTCGGTGAGCTGATTCGGAAAGCTGGCGACGGTGTCCTCGCCACTCTCCTGCCCACCCTAGAGATGGGATTACAAACTTCAACAGATACGGATGCAAAGCAGGGCATATGTCTTGCTTGCGCGAGCTTATTTCATCTGCGTCACCAGAATCTCTTGAGGACCACGATAAGACGCTTATTTCTGTTGTCCGCACTGCACTCATAGACTCAGATGCGGAGGTTAGGGAGGCTGCCGCCGAGGCTTTTGACTCCCTTCAACAGATATTTGGCAAGCGGGCAGTTGATCAAGTTCTTCCTTTCCTGCTCAATCTCCTGCGATCTGAGAATGAAGCAGATAATGCTCTATCGGCACTTCTCACGCTGTTGACCGAGGCCACCCGGTCCAACATCATTCTGCCCAATCTCATCCCAACTCTAACAACTCCACCGATATCAGCGTTTGATGCAAAGGCCCTGGCTTCCCTATCTAAGGTTGCTGGCGCATCTATGAACCGCCGTCTCCCCAACATCATTCAGTCATTGATGGAGAATGAGATCAATTGTAGCGATGACGATTTACGCGAGGAGCTGGCGACATCGTTCGACACCGTGATTCAGTCAATTGATGAGTACGATGGTCTCAATACTGTGATGAATGTTCTTCTCAGTCTCCTTAAGCATGAAGACCACCGGCGGAGAGCTGCCACAGCTCGACACATGGGTAACTTCTTCGCTGTTTCCAGTGTGGACTACTCTCGTTATAACCAGGATATTATTCGGTCGTTGTTGAACTCGTTTGATGACGGAGACTCGGATGTAGTGAAGGCGTCTTGGGCTGCTCTCACCGAATTCACGAAGAGGCTTAAAAAGGAAGAAATGGAATCGCTCGTTTTGTCAACTCGACAAACACTTCAGCGTGTTGGCGTTGCAGGTGCTAACTTGCGGGGATTCGAGCTTCCCAAGGGAATCAGTGCTATACTACCAATCTTCCTACAGGGTCTCATCAACGGGACTGTTGATCAAAGAGTACAAGCGGCACTTGGTATCTCGGATATCGTGGACCGTACAAGCGAAGCGTCGCTGAAACCATTTGTTACTCAAATCACAGGACCACTCATTCGTGTAGTATCAGAACGTGCTACGGAGGTTAAGTCAGCTATTTTGCTCACGCTCAACAACTTACTCGAGAAGATGCCAACGGCGCTTAAGCCTTTCTTACCTCAACTCCAGCGCACTTTTGCCAAGTCTTTAGCGGACACATCTAGCGAAGTTTTGAGGACCAGAGCTGCAAAAGCTTTGGGGACTTTGATCAACTACACGCCTCGAATCGATCCCTTGATCACTGAATTAGTTACAGGAGCAAGGACAACTGATCCAGGTGTGAAGACAGCAATGTTCAAGGCCTTGTATGAAGTTGTCAGCAGAGCTGGGGCAAACATGGGCGAATCCTCCAGATCAGCTATCCTGTCGTTGATTGACTCGGATGCTGATGAGAAAGATGATGCCATGGTAGTAACCAATGCAAAGCTTCTCGGTGCCTTGATTAAGAATGTGGCCGAGGACGTTGCCATAGGCCTGCTGCGGAACAGAGTCATTATTCCTCAGCCAAGTCACTCATCTACCTTGGCTTTGAACTCTGTGTTGGTTGAATCGCCGAGTATCTTGCAGTCAAGTGGTATCATCGATGAGCTGCCAAGCTTGCTCTGTGGGGGAATGAGTGATAAAAGAGTAAGTTTGCCTTTAACCCTCCCTTTTGTTGTCCTTAATCTCATAAATTTCGTGTAGCCATATATTGCGGACAACTTCATTCTAGCCACGGGAAAACTTCTGCTGTCATCACCCCCCAAGGCATTCGATGATGTCAAGCAGATATTCGACACATTGGCAGTTGTCATCCAACCTGGAAATGCCACAGACTCGCGACGGCTGGCGCTGGTAATCATTCGAACATTGAGCAGGAAAAACGCCGATTTAGTACGACCTCATGTGGCACTTTTGGCACCACCGATTTTCGCGAGTGTCAGGGATCCAGTGATACCCGTGAAGCTATCTGCTGAAGCTGCATTCATTGAGTTATTCAGCGTCGCAGATGAAGAGGGCCGGATATTTGATAAATATATGGCAAGCCCAGGCAATGATCTACCGCCGAACGTTAAGAGAAGCATGGGCGACTACTTCAAACGAGTCGCCATGAGGCTCGGCGTTCAAGCTAGGGAGCGGAGGGAGGCTGAAGGCGGACAAGGAAGCTTAGGCCTGTCGAATGATGAGGTTGAAGATGAGCGGGAGATATGGAGCGTGGGGAAGGTGGAAATTGATGGAGAGACCTTTGCATAAGCAGATACATGCCCAAGAAAGGTAGTAGGATTGTATCAGTATCTATTGGCGTGATAGAAAAAAACAATTGTGTAGAATACTTGAGATGAGATGTAATTAACTACACATGTTATGTGGCATTCTGGCATTGTATTTAAGAATAGGTTGGGTGAGATAGAATAAAAGGCTATTCCTGATTATTCTTGGCTTAATGGAGGCTTATTCTTGTAGACATAGATACAGAAAACGGCGTATCTAGAGACTACCAAGGCCCTCTTCATATCTTACGTATTTGTAGACCAGAGGCGGTGTTGTGATGCTGAGTGCTTAGTACCTACCTAGTAATACCACTAGGTAAGTACGAGTACGTGAAGCTTAGGGCGTGAATGTCGAGATTACGTCAAACTGTTGTAAGGAGTCACGTGATATGATGAATGCAAATGCAAGACTAGTACTTATCAGAGCCCTCGCTTAGCCCACTCTTTGAAAGTGTGCTAAATTCCGGGCCTAGTGCACGTGAACCCACAAACTTCGAGCAGAACTGCTACGAGCCTCCGGAAATTCTGGCCTCGTAAACCCTCCCCCAAAACTTCATCCAACCTCATCGCCATCGAGGGCCGGCCATCAATACCGAAATTATTCAAGATGTAAGTCTATATTTCACTGTCGTTGGCTGGATAGCAACTGGGCGATGAAGACGATACCCCTTGATTGAGCTCAAATCTTTTGGCGGGCAAGAGAAGATGTGGTGCTGACACAAGTTTTTTTTCTTTGCGATTTAGGGTCAACCTGCGAACTCAGAAGCGCCTTGCCGCGTCGGTCATTGGCTGCGGCAAGCGCAAGATCTGGCTTGATCCCAGCGAGCAGAGCGAGATTTCAAATGCCAACTCTCGCCAGACCATCCGAAAGCTCGTTGCCGATGGCCTCATTATCCGAAAGCCGGTGACGATGCACTCGCGATCCCGCGCCCGCGAGCTCAACCTTTCCCGAAGAGAAGGCCGACACCGTGGATTCGGTAAGAGAAAGGGTACTGCCGACGCTCGTATGCCCACTCAGGTCCTCTGGATGCGCCGCCTTCGAGTCCTCCGACGCCTTCTGGTCAAGTACCGCGCCAGCGGCAAGATCGACAAGCACCTCTACCACGAGCTCTACCACCTGAGCAAGGGTAACACATTCAAGCACAAGCGTGCCCTGGTTGAGCACGTACGTTTCACCTTTTCTTATCAGACTTTGGCTGGCCTTGTGAGAGAAATGCTGTTCTAACAAGCCACTTTTAGATTCACCGTGCCAAGGCCGAGAAGCAGCGTGAGAAGGCCCTGAAGGATGAGATGGACGCCAAGCGTGCGAAGACCAAGGCTGCCCGTGAGCGCAAGTTGGAGAGAGTGGCGGCGAAGCGAAATGCTCTGCTGGCGGATGACGAGTAAAACCATTTTGAAGGACATTCTCGGTCTGAGGGGCTGCATTTGGAGTCTACGGGTTTGGGTTTTTTTTTCTACGCCCTTCTGGTTTCTACAGTCGTACCGGTGGGTTTGTGGCATGTAGCATTGAAAAAAAATGAAATGGTAAATGCTCGAGGTAATTCATTCGTTCAATCTGTATTGCACCATATCGGGCACGGCCAAATTTTGTACTTGTGATAGCATAGGTACTACTAAGGTATGACTTGATGACTCTTGGGTGGCACTTAGACAGGAGAGACTTGAGATACCTAGGTATGGAATGGATGCATGGTTTCTTATAAAGATATCATATGATTTAGCAATGGGTGAAATGTGGTTTGTAAAAGAAACAGTGAGACGGAAAATCATAACCAATTTGTTATAGCATCTCAGTCCGAGCGCCATTTGGCAGCGGGGCGTGAAACCCTTGGCTGAATCAGGGTCCCTCGAAGTGCCCCGTTCAAGATAAGATGATGAAGGGCGACAGAGCACTTCGGCATGCTCCCGTAATTCCAATGAACAGAGCCAACAGTCTCATTTCCCCCGAAAGAGAGCACAAGCAACGATGCGTGGACCTGATGGGGAGCTGTGGAGAGGCGGGAAAAGGATAAGCCGACGTGAATCATCAGATGAGCAAGCTACCAAGGTGGCATGTATGTAGACTACAGTAGTTTATGTTGATCCAGCTGCATCGTTGCTCTGAACCAGCGGTTGAACTTTGTGGCCGCTTTGGCCCAGAGTCCACTTAGATAACAGCAATTGAAGACATCCAGCTTGGATTTTTCCATATTTCCACATAACGGAGTTGTGTGTTATGTAATTCATTCCACTCTCACACAGAAACTATTTGGTAACGGTGCACGATCCTGGAGGAGTAGTGCCAGGGCTCGTATGCGGGGGATGGGACGAGACTTTTTGGAGGCGGATAGCCACGGTCAGGCTACCCAGCGCCGCTTTTGAATCGCGCCGATCGGAAGTGCATGAGCGGCAAGCATCGCCCGATATATTCCAGTGCTTTTTTTTATTCTGTCATAACGGCTTCGCAGACGCAACTTTCTTGCTCGTGCTGTCTCTTGTTGTCTCTTTTTTTTCTCCTCTTTCGCCATTGAAGGCTGGTCCGTTTGGTCGACGCCCATCATGGCAGCCTCTTATCTGCGAAGCACGACGATTCCTCTCAGCGGCTTGAAGAGGTTAGCAGCCAAGCCGTCTGTGGGCACAACATGTCTCGTTGCTCGACGGACAAAGGCCTCGCTCGCTCAGGATGGCCAGCAACAGGTCGGAAGAGGTTCAATTGGCAATATCATGCGCTGAATGCTAACTCGGATGGACAGCTTCTTGCGGCGCACCTTGAGAAGGCCGACCCGGCTGTTTTTGACATCATCGAACGAGTCCGTGTTTCTGATTAGGTTTGGAACCGCGCAGCAATTGTTACGCATGCTGAGCCTTGGAGCAGGAGAAAAACCGGCAGAAGCATTTCATCAACCTCATTCCATCAGAAAACTTCACTTCCCAAGCCGTGTTGGATGCGCTGGGTAGCGTCATGCAGAGTAAGTGGCCGAAGCTCTCCGTCCTTTTGGAATGGCCACTCAAAGCACCAAGCTGACAAACATCACCTACAGATAAGTACTCTGAGGGCTACCCCGGCGCTCGGTATTACGGCGGCAACGAATTCATCGATCAGTCCGAGCGACTTTGCCAGCAGCGAGCTCTGGAGGCATTCGGCCTGGATTCCAAGTCTTGGGGAGTCAATGTTCAAGGCAGGTCTAATATTGATGTTCCAAAATATCTCTTCTTACGAGCAGCCGATCTAATGATACCCCGTCTCCAGCTCTTTCTGGTCGCCCCGGCCAACCTCTATGTGTACTCGGCGCTTATGGATACTCATGATCGCCTGATGGGACTTGATCTGCCTCACGGTGGACATCTTTCTCATGGTTATCAGACGCCGACCAAAAAGATATCCGCCGTGTCCAAGTACTTTGAAACTCTCCCTTATCAACTAGATGAGCGCACCGGCTACATCGACTACGATAACCTGGAGAAGATGGCCACTATTTACCGACCCAAGATCATTGTCGCTGGAACTAGCGCCTACAGCCGACTGATCGATTATAAGCGCATCCGAGACATTTGCGACAAGGTCAACGCTTATATGGTGGCAGACATGGCGCACATTTCTGGGCTTGTCGCCGCCAAGGTGTTGCCGGGCCCCTTCCCCTTCGCCGATATCGTCACTACTACCAGCCACAAGAGTCTCCGAGGACCTCGAGGGGCCCTGATTTTCTTCCGCAAGGGCGTGCGAAGGCAAAACCCGAAGACGAAAGAAGATGAAATGTACAACCTCGAGGGCCCAATCAACAACTCCGTGTTTCCGGGCCACCAGGGCGGCCCTCACAACCATACCATCGCTGCTCTTGCCGTGGCATTGAAGCAGACACAGACTACCGAATTCCACGCCTACCAGTCCCAAGTGTTGGCAAATGCAAAGGCTTTTGCTAAGCGCCTGGGAGAGGAGAAGGGCAAGGGCGGTCTTGGATATAACCTTGTCAGTGGCGGCACCGATAACCACCTGGTTCTTGTTGACCTCAAGCCGCACGGCATCGATGGCAGCAGAGTAGAGCGCGTTTTGGAACTGGTTGGCGTTGCCGCAAACAAAAATACCGTGCCGGGTGACCGATCAGCTCTGGTACCTGGTGGTCTTCGGATGGGCACACCCGCCATGACAACTCGCGGATTTCACGAGGACGACTTTGTACGAGTGGCTGATGTTGTTGACCGAGCCGTCACCATCGCGACCCGCATCAACAAGACGGTCAGAGCATCAGCAGAGGAGCGAGGCGAAAAGTTGCCTGGTAAACTCAAGTTTTTTGTAGACCATCTGGGCAATGGGGACAGAGATCCCGAGATTGTGCAGCTGAGGAGCGAAGTCGCGGACTGGGTAGGCACATATCCTCTCCCCTGGGACTCGGCTGAGTAGATGTAATACGAAATGGTAAATTCCTTTCTGAAGCTATATGTAAAAGTACTATTTCGGAGAATTGCTTCTCCTGTTGTGGGTATACAGGTTGTGAGCCGATCATTCACATGCCGCTCTTATTTGTTGTTCAACACTAAATATAAGGATTGCTCTGTGCAGCTTCAAAGGGTATTTACATGTAAAGACAGCGTGTAATGAAGGAGGAGGGTCAGTTGGCGCGTATTAAATCCAAACGTTACCATTTCGACCCTTTGACAAGGTTAGAGCAAAAGCGAATATCCAAACGACTAGGTATTCGGAAAACAAGCAAGGTATCAATCTGGTGGTGGTGGTGATGGGGGGAGAAATGATATATTTCCCTTGTAGAGTTGGGGAATTATCGATTCCCTAAAGCCGTGGCAACCGTGTCCAGCTGTCGAACAGTCTCATAATATGTTCGTAGTCCATCCAGACCTTTGAATGTTACTTCTGGGCCATACTCTTCGACAATGGAATGCAAGACTGGCCATACGGCAAAGTCGGGAAGGGTCAACTTGTCCTCGCAAAGATATGGAGGACGCTTTTGTTTCAGGTTGTCGACAATGCATTCGTCCCAAACAGCGAGCTCTTGCTTCATCTTCCCGGGCAGTGCTCGACTATTAGCATCCCCATCACTCCTCAGTTGCCGCCAGGCGTGTAGTAGATTCATCCCTTGTTGCATCTGGCTATATAGCCTCGCAAGCTGTTCTGGACCATGAGGAGCGGGATCTGCCTCAGTAGCGCGCCCATGCCCGTAGCGGGAGTGCAGATATAGCATGATGGCAATGTCCCCCTGAACGACGGACCTAGCGGCATCGTTATCAACGAACTTTACAGGTGTAGACCAGAACGCTGAAAGGTTGTTTTGGTTGCCGCTGGGGAGATCGTTGCCAGAAGCCATGCTGCCCTTGGCAAACTGAATACCAAACTCGGCCAGCATAAGCACGATGCGCATATTGATTACAGGATCCGCAGAGGCGAAGAACCTAGGAGAGTTGCTAATATGCAACACGTCGAAGCCGCCGCCGTAATGCGCCTGCCAATCGAAATTCGACGAATGGTTTTCCATGCCAAACGCCTGAATCATTTTCACAGCATCAGGGCTTTGGCCGTTATTTATGGCATGCGCAGAGGCGCGCGTCTTGCCGGTTGCTCCTTGGCCCCAGATAACAGTCTCCTCACGATTGAGAAATGTGCCAATCTGCCTGAACGTGAGGGATATCCGACGGCCTGAATAAGCCAGCTCGGCAGGTGACCTATCACGGTCTGCACGTTTGTCTCGTCGGATGGCATGCAGCCATTTCATATTTGTCTGCAGGCCCATCCGGAAGAGCGAGTTGTGTGGGAGTTTGGCACGTTCAATTTTCCGTTTTCCATCATTGGATGCCACTCCAGGGGCATCTTTTTCCTGCTTCTTAGTTCTGAGAGTCATGGTTCTTTCCGCCCCAAGACTGAGGTTGGCGATGTAAGAGCCCTTGACAATATCCAGGGTTTTATCACTATGCTCGGAAATGTAGTCATTTCCGTCACGGTAAAATTGAATGAGGACGTGATTCAAGGGATGGCCAAGATGCTTCTCAATCTCCTCCTTGATGGCTCTAACGGTTGGAGAGAATGGAAGCAGTGGTGGAGATTCGTCAGCGGGATGACGATAGACTGGCATGGTGCCATCTTCGCTCACCTCGCCTTGGACCGCGACAAGTCGAGGAACCTCGCCGCCCTGGTGTGACATCCTTTGCCAAACCACCTCCTTCTCAAGTTTCTCAAAAGTTTCATCCGCTAAACCACTTGGCAGCGCATTGAGAATGACGTCAGCATCGCCTTCACAAAGCTTCTGCTGGGGAGATGGATCGCCTTCGTTTACAGAATCATCAACTGTAACAACTGGCTCAACATGGCTCGCCGTGCCCGCCTCAGCTGAAGTCTTGTGCTCCATATCCATCTTTTTCGTTTGCTCGTTATCCTTCTCGGTATCTTGAGATTGTGTCTTGGGGATAGTCTTCGGGCTTGGTTCATTCACGGTGGTAGCAGGACCAGTTGAGCCAGGACCCAGCTTGAGTTCTAGAAGTGACTGTACAAGATCTTTATCACTACTGACACCAGCTGCTTTTGCTTGCGGGGCAGATGGCTTGATTGGTTCTTCCTTGGGTGCTTCAACTACTGGTGGAGTTGAAGGTAAAGTGATGAGAACCTCTTTCGAGGATAAAATCTCACAGCCGGTCAGTTCGACGAGGCTTTTTATAGCTGAATCCCGCCTAGATTCTAGGCGATAGCCGCAACAATCCTCTATGATTGTAATAGCCATGCCATGACCTGCGGCGTCCATGGCGGTGGCGTAGACGCCAATATTGGCCAGGGAGCCGCAGATGAAAACTTCCATGACCATCTTGCCGCGTAGAGCGCGTAGCAACTGCGTGCCATGAAAAGCAGAGTAATAAGACTTTGTCAATTTCATGTCGCTCTTTTGGACGGCTTCCGAAACGGCCGGGGGCATGTTGCATCCCGTGTGGGAAGGCTTCACGCAAAGGGGCTCCTCATGACTCAGGAAGGCCTCATTGTCCAGTGAGTCATCAGAAGGAGCCTCAATTACGACGTTTCTTCTGCGGCTCTGAGCAGGTCCAGACCGGGATACCGGCCCATTCTCAGATAACACAATCTCGTCGCTCTCAACCGGACGAGCTTTGTCGAACTGAGACTGAACCCAGATGACGTCTCCCACCGAGCGGAAAGCGGCTGCTATCTTAGTTGCGCGATTGACAAATCCTTCCGGATTGGTGGCGGGCAGTCCGCCGTCAACAGGATCAATGAAGTCGTTTTGAAAGTCAACCAGTATGAGAGCCTTGCGGGTTGTGAGTTGGGGCAGTGCGGCTTGGTCGAAGGCAAACATTGTATCTTAGGCAGTTGACGAACGACTCTAGTCATGAAGCATATCACGAGGATATGGATATGCAGGCAGCAAGGCGGAAATGAGACGCCTCCTTTACCCAAAACGATGTCTGCGTCCTGGGTTTGGTATGGCAAGTAAAGAGGGGGCTATTCAGCTGAACCCTTGAGTGGCTTGTCAACGATTTTCTGAGCACTTTGAAGCGCCGCTCATTGACCAACAAGGCCAAACGATGATGTCGTGAGTTGGGGAGCAAGATGACTGCGAGGTCAGCCAGCTGAGTTCAGAGCGTGATGGGGTCGAAATTACCAAATATACCCGGGCGTCATGGCCAACTGACAAGGAGGCGCAGGTGTCAAAGTATTGGCTAACTACTAGGTGCTAGGTAGGTAGGTTCGCTAGTCGACACAATTTAGAATAGTGTAGCGCCAAGTTGGCAAGGATGGCGAGTTTTGACACAGCCGAGATGCCATTTAAGCGTGTTGACACAATGCTTGATTTTGTGATGAAATATGAATAACGGCCTGATGTGGAAGTGCCGGGGCAGCGACAGGATGCTAGAGATGATGGGTGCATTCGGCATTTGCTCCTTGACACCTTTATTACCCGTGCTCCATGTACGAGTACCGAACAATTACTACCATGCATGCCAAGTACGGCGGCCATCCGAACGCTGTCACATGCGACTCCGCACCAGTAGTGGCTAAAAATAGAGCTCACAGACTTTAAGGAAGAAATTTAAGAAAAGCCATGGCTTCTATCATCATAAAAAATATAGATATAACTTTTCCATTTAAATTTACACATAGATGCCTATATGTTATATATGTATTTTTTTTCTCATAAAAAAAACCGACTGATAAATGTTGATGTCCGTGCAGATGAAGATCTATTTAGCTCTAATAACCATATATTACGTCAGAATGCTTATATAATGCAGATTGAACAATATTAACTTATTGCCGGGTAGCCAGAACAAAGCAAACGCGAGGCCATAATATTGATGCACCACTGTTGCAAGGTACCTATCTATCTACGGAGTACTCACTTGCCCTTTCGATACCCCTGCCTTTCGAGCATGTTCTTATCTAGAGGCACCTGTTGATCTCGATCCCTCTCCCCCCCCCTCCTCTCCTCCGTTCGCCGAACATCTCTTCCTAAGCCACCTCATGGCTGGCGCAAAGAAGAAGAAGAAGCCGGCAGCCAATCCGGCACGAGGCTTTGCGACGACCTCTGTTGCGTCCAAGCCTCGCCTGGAAATAGCAGAGCCGACAGCATCTCAGCCTTCTTCGGGTGTCAGCACCCCCAAGACTGCCCCTCTAGCTGGATCAGAAGCAACCCCGCTACAATCGAATCCAACCGCGTCGGGTGGCGAGCAAACATCGGCCAAAGAAACCGTGCTGAGCCCCGAAGAGTTTGAACGACAGCTCGAAGAATCAGATCTGCAGCTGTTTGTGGAAAAATACTCGCAGAAAGTCAAGCGAGATGCTCAACGCCAGTGCTCTCGGTTGGAGACCGATCGGCGCCTGCTCCGGAGCCAGGCTGAAACTATCAACACGCCAAAATGGCTGCCTCGAGAATTGATGGATCATATCCTTGACCTGATCAAGGCCGAAAGTCGCTTCTATGCCTCTAGCCTTTCATCTGAAAATGCTGGGCCTGGAAAGATGCCATCTGAAGAAGAGCTGGTATCACGCATCTGGACGTTGCAACAGACGCTCTCTGGGGCCGCTTTTCCCGAAAATGTCGTTGAAAGCGCTATACAGCATATCTTGGATATCGCACCAAACATATCGGCTGCTCCTCGAGATTATATATGGGGTCTAGAAGAAGCTCTCGAATGGCTCGCTCGTGAATCTCCGCTTGAAGATCTCCCCACGTACGGGACTAGGACCAAGACAGTTTCCAAAGGTCAGCCTCCCCATACTCGATTCAGGGGTAGATCTTCTCCTTACCATTTTCTGATATATTTCTTTTAGACGCTACCGATAGTGCATCTGGACCCCCGTCTCGCACAAGCACCCCCAAGTTAAACGTATCTCAAGCTAGTCGCACGGAGAAAAGCAATGTATTGAATACTCGCCCTGGCAAAGCCCGAGCATCTCCAATTGCTACATTCGATGGTGATATTGAGCCGGAGGATTTGATACCAGAATACGTCGCCACAAAGGCAAAATTACTCGAGTTGGGCCACCTGGAAAAAGGAGCTCAGTCTAAATCCACCAAGTCGCAGGGCAAGGAAAATCAGCCGGATATGGCAGCAGTGGCTTACCTGGAATCCAAGCTTAAAACCATAGAATCTGATGTTCTGTTTGACAAATTCTTGGCAGAGCAACAATGGAAGAAAGAGAAAGTTGTTCTGGAAAAGCAACTTGCTTTGGCTAGGAAGAGTGCTGCCACTGACTCCAACAGCCAGTCACAATCTGAAGATCCCACACCCACGCTAGAAACGGACGACGATATTACTGCTATAGCTGAGAAGATGGCTAAAGATATTCTCGCCGAGAGTAATGAAGACGACGATATCGCAGGCTTATTCGAATCTCTCCCCCAGAGCGAAGTCGACCCGACCACAGGAAAGCTCCAGACGGTCGTAAACTCTTCAGACGGAGTAAAGCTCATCATTCGGGAGTTTTCCAAATGGACAGGAGTTAGCCCAAAACGAATCTTGGAAGAAGCCTGTCGTTCTAGGCAAGTTGAACAACTAGGTCATCACTCTCAAAGTGCTAACCTTAATCAGAGACCCATCTGTCAACATCAAGTATACAGTTGTTTCCGAGGCTACTTTTGCTAACCGCCATTCGGTGGATATTTTGTGGTCAAAGCCGCAGGACCCTGCCCAAATTGTGGCCAGCGCGGATGTTGAAGTGGTGATTGATCCTGCCCACTTCAGCTTTACCATGACCAAGATTGCTACACCGGATACGAAGCAATCAGAGGCCTACATTGCCACAGCGGCGCTGTTCCACATATTCAATGGTAATCCCAAAGAAGAAAAAGTCAACCTTAGACTTCCAACTGTCTGGCGCGATTTTTGGTCTGAGATGGCCGAAGCCAAAAAGGGCCATTTTGATGCGCAAGATCGATTGGCTGTGAAACAGCTCAAGGCTCTTGTCCGTCAAAGGCAGGATCAAGAGCTTGAGGACGGCGTTGTTCTACAAGGTGCATTCCGGGGTCGCAATAATGCCAAGGCTTCGCCAGAGGCTGCTGAATCAGGACATGTCGAGCGATCGAAGAACGTTGAGAGCGACGACAATTTGAAAAAGTTATGGGTATCGAAGTCGGGCAGGAGGAAATATGCAGTCATGCTAGTATGTTATCAGCATATGCTTCTCCCGTTGCGCCGCTTCAGCCAACTGACGCGCCTATTAGGAATATCGAGTACAGCTTCCCATGTGGAAATTCAAAAACCATGTTTTGGATGCTGTAGATAATAATCAAGTCATAATTATCTGCGGAGAAACCGGTTGGTAAGTCTAGGGCTTGTCTTTTTTTCTTTCTCCAAATTGGGCCTCGCTTACAGTGCTGCAGCGGCAAAAGTACACAAGTCCCGGCGTTTTTGCTGGAGCATGAGCTGTCACAAGGCAGGCAATGTAAGATATATTGCACGGAGCCTCGTCGAATTTCAGCCATATCCCTAGCTCGTCGAGTAAGCGAGGAGTTGGGTGACGAAAGGGGCGACTTGGGGACTTCTAGATCCCTCGTTGGCTATTCTATCCGCCTTGAATCAAACACGTCCAAGGAAACACGGCTTGTATATGCTACCACGGGAATTGTTATGAGAATGCTTGAAGGTTCAAACGACCTTGGCGAAGTCACACACTTAGTGCTCGACGAGGTCCACGAACGCTCCATTGATAGCGATTTCCTTCTCATCGTTCTTAAGCGCCTCTTGAAACGCCGGAAAGACTTGAAGGTTATTTTGATGTCTGCTACTGTTGATGCAGAGCGATTTTCTGCATACCTAGGTGGTGCGCCTGTTCTAAACGTCCCAGGAAGAACATTCCCGGTCATGGTCCGCTATCTAGAAGATGCTGTTGAGCTTACTGGCTATGCCCCCAACAATTCGGAATCTGATCGGCTTGTTGATCTCGACGACGATGTAGGCGAAACCGAAGTGGAAGGCTTGAAAACAGAGATGGCACAGAGCCTCGCAGGCTATTCAAACAGAACCAAAACTGTTCTCGCTCAGATGAACGAATACCAGATCGACCTCGACCTTATTGTGGAACTGATTGCTCGAGTTTCTATAGATGAATCACTACAGCAGTACAGTAGTGCAATCCTGGTCTTTTTACCCGGGATTGCAGACATAAGATCATTGAACGATATGCTATTGGGAGACCCCAGGTTTTCCGCTGGCTGGCTTGTTTACCCTCTACACTCTACAATCGCCATGGAGGACCAAGAGGCAGCTTTTCTCATACCACCTCAAGGCATGCGAAAGATTGTATTGGCGACGAATATTGCAGAAACTGGAATCACTATTCCAGATGTTACCTGTGTCATCGATACAGGCAAACATCGCGAAATGAGATTCGATGAGAAGAAGCAGCTTTCCAGGCTGATTGACACATTTATATCAAGGGCAAATGCAAAGCAACGGAGAGGACGTGCCGGTCGTGTGCAGAATGGGCTATGTTTCCACATGTTCTCCCGGTACAGGCACGATACACTTATGAGTGATCAGCAAACTCCGGAGATGCTCCGACTTTCCTTGCAAGACTTGGCAATACGAGTCAAGATCTGTAAGATAGGCGGCATCGAAGAGACACTAGGTGACGCTTTGGACCCTCCCTCGGCAAAGAATATACGTCGGGCTGTTGACGCACTTGTGGATGTGCGGGCCTTGACTGGCACAGAGGATCTCACCCCCCTTGGTTATCAGTTGGCAAGATTACCTCTGGATGTTTTCTTGGGAAAGCTCATTCTTTTGGGATCCGTATTCAAATGCCTAGACATGGCCATCACCGTCGCGGCAATCTTGTCGTCTAAATCGCCATTTTCTGCTCCATTCGGACAGCAGGCGCAGGCGAATAATGCGAGAGCAGCCTTCCGCCGTGCGGACTCGGATGTCCTTACAACTTACAATGCATATCTAGCGTGGAAGCGAGTATGCCAGGCGAATGGGAGTCACGGAAAAGAATTCCAATTCTGCAGAAAGAACTATCTCAATCAGCAGACGCTCACCAACATTGAAGACCTAAAGGGGCAGCTTTTGACGTCTCTAGCCGACTCCGGATTTCTTTCCCTGACGGAGGATGAGCGGCGAGCTCTATTGAAGCTTCGGTTTTCTTCCGGTGGGCGCAGCCGTCGTCAGCAGCAGTTTGTCGAGGTACCCCAGCGAGTCAACCTCAACAGCGACAACGATGTTGTATCGACTTCTGTTATTGCATGGAGTTTCTACCCTAAGCTTCTCGTGAGAGATGCACCCGGTTCCAAGGGGCTCCGCAATATAGGAAACAACCAATCCATTAGCCTTCACCCAAGCTCTGTCAATCGTGGACTGTTCGAGATCAAGTGGTTATCGTATTATACTATAATGCAAACCAAATCGTGAGTTGCCGAGCGTTCTTCCATCTCCCCGTCTCTCTGTTGAAGCTCATCTGACGATCGATGTAGGGTTTATCGTGCACATGAAACCAGTGCCACGGAGCCTTTCGCGATAGCACTACTTTGTGGTGACGTCCGCTGCGATGTAAGCCAGGAGAATTTCCATTCCATTTACGGACTTTTGCCTGCATCAATTGAATTACCGTACTGATACCATTTGTTTTCAGCTATACTCTGGCGTTATAGTGTTGGATGGTAACCGGGGTCGCTTTGCTATACCGGATTGGAAGACAATGCTCGTCATCAAAGTCTTGCGCACGCGATTGCGAGAACTACTCACTAGAACCTTCAAGCAACCCGGCAAGTTGCTCACTGCACAGCAGGAGAAATGGTTCGACGTGTGGCAGCGTCTATTTTCCCAGGACTTCAATCAAGATAAGATTGTCAACACCGTCAGTCTCTAGAACTTGGACCTGAATTAGAGGATTGCGTTTGGAGCTGGACTACTACAGAGACCAGCCACAGAACATAGAATTACTAGGGAACATATATTGGGATAGGGGACAACTGCTTGGGCAAAATAGCAATTTCGGAGCAAGATAATAAGGGAATACTAGGTTTGGAACTTGATAGAATTCATTTTGTCATTTCAGTAGAAAAAAAAAAACTATAGCTACTTCCTGATATATCAAGTTCAATTGGAGGCAAGCCACAAAAAGACATTCCGATTTAGTCGGCCTTGTCAGTATTATTCTTTGGGTTTGAGTCTCTCAAAAAGAGCTCTTTGAAGTCAGCGTTGCTCTTTGGCGCTGGCTTTGCACTCTCCCCATCCTTTTTGACATCAGACCCGGGTATTATTTTGGGGGCAGAGAAACCGAGCCCTCGCTTCGGACCTGGTCTTCCCAAGGTAGGTCGCCTCATCACCGACGAGGGCAAGAAACTGTTCGCCGTGGTGCCGGTTGGCTTGTCTTTCCTAGCCGAACCCTGGCTACGTGGGACAATGCGATCTTCCGTTCTCTCAACCTTGGCGTGACGGAGGTCATCGGGAGACCCAACCTGCAATTTGCGGCCTTCAAACTCGACATTGCTAAGCTGGAGGCTTGCCTTGCCCGCAGCGGAAGAGTCTGCGAACTCAATCTTCGCGCCACCGTGGCCTGGTTGTAGAATCAGCTTGACGACAGGCCCAAACGGCTCAACAAGCGCTCGCACTCGAGCATCATTGACCGTGTCAGGCAGGCCCATGAGGGCGATGGTGCGCGCGGCAATGTCGCCAGCTGAAGGGCCTGATAATTTGTCACTGGCAGACCCGTGGTTGGCCATGTCAACGTCGGCATCATCGCTGGCTTGGTGTGCCGGAGATGCACGGTCCTGTGAAACGATGTGAGCCGTGGGCTTCACATTAGAAGCCTTTGAGATCTCGACGTGAATTATCTGATTGAGAAATTTGGTCTTGTCAAGTTCGGACGTAGCCTTTTCGGCTTCATCCTTTGTTGCAAAGTCGACAAATGCAAAACCCCGACCCTTCCCGCTCATGTTTCGGGGAACGTTTATTCTCGAAATGGTTCCGTATTTTGAGAATATTGTGCGGATTTCCTCTTCTGTAGCGGACGGGCTCAACCCCGAGACATGAACTTCTCGGCCCTCAGCAACAGCACCCTCGCGGCCCTTTTTGCGATTAGGATCGGAATATTTAGCCACGAGCTTATATTTATCGTCAAGAACGGTGCCTTCTTTTGCCACTGCCTTGGCGGATGCTTCACTGTCACGGAAAGAGACGTAGCAGAATCGGCGATGCGTATTCACCTTCAGACTGGGCCATCGAATGCTTAAAATCTCTCCGCAATCCTTGAACAATCGACGGATGTACTTTTCATCAGCCGCAGGTGGGTAGTTGGTGATATAGATGGTCAAATCATGCGCTGATCGCACATTAATCTGGGACTGCCCAAAGAACTTGCCGTCTCTGAGTAGTGCAGATTGAGCTTCTTCTGGAGTACTGAACTCAATCATTGCCGTTGATGAGAGACCGTCTTCTTCCCGTACTAGCGCTGTGAACATTATTGATGTGACCGTATTCTTTAAAGTATTGGCGGAGCTTTGTCTGCGTGACCTCTGCAGGGAGATTTGAGATGAGCACGGAGGTGTTCTCTCTGTCTCTCCGCACTCCAGACTGTCGTTTCGCGCAATTCGTGCTCGTTCTTTTGGCGTTTACTGCTGGTGCTGTTGGGCTCTTGTGAATCCACTGGATCTTCCCGTTTTCTCTTAGACTGGCCTGGGGAGACTTCCCCTGAAATTACTTCATCATGACCTGCTGGCTGTGCGCTATAATAGGCAGCATATGCGGCAGCCTTCTCCTCTTCTTCAAGAGCACGTCGCTTCGCAATGTTCCCTTCAGCTTTCTGCACGGCATCAGCTGCTCTGCGTACAGAATGCGACTGTTCATAATCATTGCAATGCTGCATGTAAACCTCCAGCACCTTTTCGGGCCAGTCAATGGTCTGTCGGTTTACAGCGCGCTGAAGAACAGCAGTGGCAAGCACCGGTATCCGGAAATTGCCACCTCCAGAAGAGGGTGTAGGGCTGTTGCTTGTGTTGGCGGAAGAGAATATGAGCATCTCCCACATATAATAGCGAAACCAAAAGTCGTGACTGTCGGCGTGGATTTGGGCCTTGGCCAGCTTATTCCACTGCATTCTTGCCTCGTCTATCGCTCCCTTCTTCTCAGTCAGGTATTGGATATAGATGCGCTCCAGCCGAAACTTGGGGTCGCCCTGGAAGTCTTTGCCGTATAATCTTTTGCCCACAACTTCAACGTCCTCGAGAGCGGCACTCAGCCCTACATCAGCCACATCTACAGCCTCATCTGTAGAGCTCGCATCCATCGCGGTTCGTTTTAGGAAACCGCACCAAGCCACGTACATCTCGATCATACTCTCCATGCCGTGCTTGTATAGCTGGTTTTCGCTCGTCGCGGCATGCTTAATCGACTCCACTTCAGCAAAATCTAATCTCGCCTCTTCTGCGCATAGAATTAACCTATTCCATAAGCGACCGGACCAGGGGCAATGCTGAACGGCCCGGCGGAGGGCATTGAGTAGATATTCAGGGGCTTTTGTATCGGCGTACGAGGATGAGAGGAAGACTATATGCTGGTGCCAAACCGGTTCATCGGATGCGAATATCCCGGTCAAGGCTCTAGCATAGAGTCCACAGCAAAGGTTGAAATTGATGTCAGCGATGCCTTGTCCACCATGGGCGCGTGACGCTTCCCATTCAAGATATTCAGTCATGATTTTCTTTTGAGCTTCCGCATCGTCGGCCCTGGATGCCTGTTGGAGCCTAAGCTCAAAGGGATCCCGCTCCGCCATCAGGCGCTTTGCATCCTGGGATAGTGCGGTGACGTCTTTCATGGATTCCTCCCACGCAGCGCGATTGTATTCCGACAGGAAGCTCGAGAACATTTGCGATGTGTCGTCCCAAGTGATGTGCGGCGTCGTAAGTCGGTCACGGTACAGGTGCGTGATGCGCTTGACACCCTCTGGAGTTTTCGTCTTCTCCAGAAGCTCCATTTCTAGCGATATCCAGCGGTTCCAGAGGATATGACTGTCGTTGATGCGATATTTGATGGCCTCGTAACCTTGCTGCCACAGGTCAAGGGCAGATCCGAACGAGAAAAGCTCACGACCCATCATTTGTTCTTCTTCTGGCCACCCAGCAGCATCGGATTGACTATCCGCCCAGAGAGACCAGAAGTAGTTGCAGTATGCCAGCCATATCTGCAGACTGCCGGGCTCCGCGCCGACAGCGCGTTTGAAAAGTTCAACGACATTTACGCGCTGCTCGAGATCGGGGGCGTTGCGGGTGGTTTCGTCGAGATAGGCCAGCCAACTCTCCTCGCCTACAGGATTGGCCATGGTCATCTTCCTCGGCCGTTCCGGTGCGGCATCACAGTGCCCGCAGCATAAAGTAAGAGTTGTCGCAGTGTGGGAGTCGATGGAAGGGAAGTCGAGATTGGGTGGGAAGAAGGGCAGATTCGGATGTCGACGGTCAGCTGTTGAGATGGATGGATGGGATCTGCAAACGCAAAAAGCTGATTGTGCTGGTGCTGTTGCTCTTAGTAGGTACTGATACCTGGTTTAGGTACCTCTACGCTACCTAATGCAAGGCCGAGCTACCCACCTTAGGCTTGGCGGTGGGTGGCCTAGGTACTGAGCGGCAGGTACCTGCCTAAGTTCCTCTCACAGCTCTCTGGTAGAGTTTCCTTGGTAATTCACCTACATAGGAAGGCACTGAAGAACCTAATAGGTACCCGTCTCTTAACAGGTAGGTAGTTCCTAGTACTAAGGTAAATATTAGGCAGATACGAGTAATAGGCAGCTCTGCAGCCGCGGCTGATGGTAATTGAATGTTCCAAATTGTGATGACTCCTAGACAGTTGAGCCCTTACCTAAGGTAGTGAGTGTATGACGCAGATCAGTGGATAGCAGTAATTACTGAGAAAAAAAAAGTGTTCGGCTACCGAGGTACGCAGTGTGAGTAAGGAACAAGTAGCGATGCCTGCCTACCTATGAGTATCTACTAATATACCTTACCTGGTAGATGTTCCCATCGGGAAAAGAGTAGCTCGAGTTTTAGAGTTATAAATATACAAGATGCCCTCGTAAATGTTTGGGCATGAAATTGTCAGGCAATACCAGCTTGACACTAGCAATCCCATGCTAGTCCTGTTTCCGCCTCGTACGGCGCCTGGAAGCCACTGTGGAAGGTGGCCTGCCTGTATGATTCCTTGTTTCAGATCAACCCCCCTACTTTGCAGAATGCAGCAGGTACCCAACCGCTACGGAGCCAGGCACGGCAGCGCATTTGGAGCGCGTTATTAGCGCTGGCTAGGTGCTGGAGGTGGGCCCGCAGACCGGGATTGCATCCCTATCATTAATGATCTACGGAGCCCAACACGGAGCTGGGGGTTAAAGCGACCACTACTGGCATTCTTCCCGCTGCATTTCATCCTCCATCGTGTCTTCATGTTCCTGTAGCGCCTGCGATTCGGCCTCCATTTCATTCACCTCATTCATTCATTTTTTCTTGTCTTCAACTTACAACGGTCTTGTATAGACCATCCACGCTCCCTACGAATATATTGCAAATTTTACACTTCTTACCGCTCCTTTTCCCTCCCTTTTCGAGCCCCCTTCTATGGCCATTCCATCCGCAGACCTCAACTATTGTCACTAACCCTTTCTCCCTTTACTTGAGAGATCTGCATTCCACTCCTTGAGCCTCACTCTTTTGCTCGTACATTGCGCAGCCTGTTACGAGTCCGTTTTCGATTGCTGTCTGACCGTGTGTGCTGGTAACTCTCGGTCGACATTTTGTCCAGATTCCCCGTCCTTTCAACCTTCTTCTTCCGGATCTTCGTGACGTTGCATTAAAAAGAGAGGGATAGTGGGATAGAGAGAAGGAGAGAGACGGAGAAAAATAGGTCTGGTGGCTCCAGCCTATCTTTCTGATCATCTAGTTCGTTCTAGAAAAACAGGTTTCAATATCTTCTCAATTTTCAATCTCAGCGTGCGGGACCGGCGACTAAGAGCCATCTTTTCGATATGCGCTACCTTCTTCCAGCAGTGCTTGGGGCACTGAGCCTGCTTTACGTCGATGGTGTTGCTGCCCAGGACACGCCCACCTGTGTGGTAGGTCAATTCGGCGATTGGAGCTTTAGCAATATCTGACCTTGTCATAGCCGGGCTGTGCGAACACTGTCAGAGGCCAATTCACTCAGTATGGCTGCGTTAGTGCAGATGACGCTGCCTGTCTCTGTGCAAACACCAACTTCGGATTTGGCGTTCGAGACTGTGGTCAGACTGGTTGCGGCGCTACGGACGTCGAGATCCAGGCCTTTCTTGCAGGGTCCTTTTGTCAGGGTAAGGATCCAAATGCATGGACGAGATATGTTGTGTTCTCACCCATCCATAGGTCAACAATTGGCGTTTACACCAACTGGTGCATCAGCTCCTCCGACCTCAACACCACCAGCGACTCCCGGCCCGTCTGAGTCGACGGCTCCTCCAAGCGAAACAACCCCAGGTCCAACATCGCCGCCACCGACATCCGCTCCGAGCTCAGAAACAGCGCCTCCGTCTTCATCGCCACCGGCCACCGGGCCACCAACTACAGCATCGTCGGCCACGACAGAACCGGCTTCCGTTCCCACTCAACCCTCTGCTCCGCCGACAGGAACCCCTCTACACTCAAACTCCACAATCCCCGTGGTATGTGTTCATACGTCCGTCCTATAGCCTGTGTTCTTCAACATTGCTAACTTTAGGAAATCTAGTCTAAACCAACATCACCGCCTCCTACGACAACCTCTGCTGCCTCTTCCACCTCTGTCTCTTCCACATCTAGTCCCACAGCTACTGAAACATCTACGGCTGCTCCAGCAGGTGGTTTGTCTCAAGGTGCGGCCATTGGAATCGGAGTCGGAGTTGCTGCTGCTGTAGTTGCAATTGCATTTGCCGGCGTCTTCTTTTTCTTGAAAAATCGCAGCCGAACTCACGATTCCTTCGACATCTCTGCGCCGCCTCCTAGTTCCGGTCGTGGCCAAGGCGCGTTTGAAAAGTATTCGAATGATCTCGAACTGGTTTCTAACCGGTACGAAGACATGGTACCTCGGCAGCAGCCAAGAGCCATGGTGTAGCTGCAGCTCGTGTCTTTGATAGTCCTCAGGTGAACCAGCCATCTGTGCTCTGGTAGTGGGATTAGCTCACGATTGAGGACCAGCTTTGATCCAATTTCCATTTGTTTCAACTGTATGGGTTATGTTACAAACTCTGATCATGGGCTTAAAGTGACGGCCGGAGACCAACGCCTTTCTTCTCCCGGAGTGAGCCTCTGTGTAATGTATAAACCGACGCTTGCTACAAAATACAATCGGTGATGGGCCGTTTCAAGCCAAAACGGGGGGACTGTACTCTTCATCTCTTGAGCACGGATACTACTCAAAGAGTCTGAAGTTACGTGGTGCAGGAAACCAGAACTGAAATACTCTATCCAGTTGCCCGAGTGTGTTGTTTCGTTTCATTGTACATATGTTGATACAGGTACATGCTCATTGTCATGCCAACTCTATTGCTTCCGAATTTCCACCAGCCTCGTTCTCTTGTCTTTACCATGAATAGTATGGTCTCTGGCCATGCACCTTGCGGTTTGGTAAGTGAACCCAAGGGCCTTTTTGTGCCTCCTTAGCCTTTTCCTCTTCATACTCTCGAATTCTGGTCTTTTCCTCTTTCAGAATGACTGTAAAGCCTATATCACCACATGGGTTAGCAAATCCGAATCTGAAGCGTGTTACTGAAAGAAAAGGGGGGCTAGTAATGTCTTACTCGTGCTGGGATGCTGGATGACACCCATTCTCCCTCGTCCCTTATAGTCGATCTCCTTTCCACGCCAGGGGCCGCGTCCAACCCATGACTGAGCGACATAGAGGCGGGTCGGGTCTTCAATCTCTATCCATTGGCCATCCTTGGTTCGCACCTTGCGGGGCTTGTCTAGAATGTCACCGTTGACCTTTCCAAGGCCCATGCCGCGCCGAACAACAGCCATGTCCCGCGCCTCTTCCAGGTGATGTTTAACCTCGGCTGCAAACTTCTTTTTGGACCACTTCATTTGTTGGATAGCCTCGTCGACTGGCTTGCCGGCAATCTGCCGTGCCAACATGACCAGTTTCTTGACGCTGGTTGGGAAGAAGTCGCTCTTGTGAATGAGCTCGCGCTCCGTCATTTTGATCTTCTCCTCTCTCGTCAGTTGCCCGTTGCGGCGCACTGATTGGATGACCTTTCTTCGCTGCCACCGGATACGGCTCCGGGCATCTGGATCGACTACCATGGCTAGGCTTTCCTTCGTCCTTTCCTCTGACGTCTGGGCGGCTGGAGAATCGGGTGCCGGCTTTGAGGCCTCAATCTCGTCCTGGAAAATGTTGTCTTCAACGCCGCCCCGCATATTCCGTTGCAAGAACTGCTGTCGCTTCTTGGGATCGTCCAATTCAGAGGCGGATGGGTCCTGGCCTCTGTCGCCAGACTCTTTGGAACTAGATTTACCCCATCCTTTGAACACATTGATCGACCATTTGTGACGACGCTGACTCAGTACGCCAACGGTTCCGTGTGAACTTGCATTAATCGGCGCCAGCAATGAGGCTGGAGAAGATGGGCCTATGTCCAATTGGTGGTTTTCATTAGCCAGCGAACTTTTGATATAAGATGGTTATTTTCTTCGGCAGAGATATTACCTGACAGCGCCAGCCGCCGAGTGGCTAGCCGTAGACTCATTGGTTCCGAGATGGCAGCAGCAAGAAGACGAGTCTCAACTAGCTGATCTACAGTCCATTGAAGAAAGCGAATGATTCAATCTTCCCGATTTACCAAACCCATCGCATAGCTCGAGACGCTCTTTTTCGCACACCCGAGAATCCGCCGACGGCCGGTATTGTGCTATCACGTGATGCGCCTTAGCGGGATTAACATCAGACCATACCATGGTTTGATCCATAGCAGATTCTCCATTTCCGCTGTACCGAAATTCACCAAACAGCCAAACAACGCATCTCACGGCTTCAGAACAGCTCGGAAAGCTCTCTCTTCACAATGGCTATCGCACCGATCACTGGCGTACGTCCCTATTCCGGCCAATGGCGCAGTGTCTCACTGGGAATTGTGGCAGGTCCCGCTATAAATTCATTGGAGTAGCTAACACAGGGTGCAGATGCTGCGGCGACAGCTCATCCTTGACCTCGGCGTCGGTCTTGGTAAATATTGGCCCCCGATTGTCCGCAAAGCTTTGATACAGCTATAGGACTCTTTTGGTTTTTTAAAATCCGCTTTGGCTCACATCTCGTTAGGATCCGGATTCCTCATGGCCAACTGGTACTGGTACGGAACTTGAACATAGCGAACCGACTCTGATTTGCAAAGGGAAGACTGTCTAATAACCGGGATAGGTACGGCTACCACATGCCCCGAACCAACGGCCGAGACGCCTACTACGCCAAGAAGGAGGCCGAGCGTGCCGCCGCCGCGAAGTCATCGTAAGGGGCATTTGTATAATCGATGAACCGAGAGGGAATGCGGCATGGACAACTGCTGGTCGAATAGAAGGGGAATGACTGGGCCAACGGACTGTTCATGCCTGCAGGAGCATAGTTGCTGGACAGAAGTCGAATGTCACGGAAGAAAGGCAGCCAGGCGAACCTCTACTTAGACGAATAAGTCTCGGGGCAATACGATTCGATTATCTCACTTGGCTTATTATATTTATTGCTACACCGATTCCCCTTTGCTTATTGCTATAAACAGTGCCGGTTGTATCTTTCCAGTTATTCGCAAATCATGTGCTATGCGAAGCCAACTCTCCGTAGCCATTCTATGTAACTCTTGTGCCGAGCGGTTTATAGCTTCCTCATCGGCATGCAGCTTTATAAGCTTTATAAATCAACGTTTGATATCATATGAGCGCAATCATCAATTTAGAGAGCCTCTAGGGCCGTTTCGCTGAGCCAGGTGGCTGCAGTGTGTAGCATTGTGTGAGCGTCTGGGCCCAAGATGTATGCTCAGGTCATGCCCGATACTGCTCATCCTTGTCGCGTGGGGGACCTTCTCAGGAGCGGTAGGTTTGGATCAAGTGGCCAGTACAGGGCCAGTAAAGAATTCGTCATGCCGTCTCTCGCAAAATAAGAAGCCGGGCACATCATGGCGATGCCTCGTCGGCATCATGCCAGCTCGATGACCACTGGTGCGGCCTAGGCGGCTCTTTCGTCTTGGTACCTTCAGAGCTGCTGTCCACCCTAGCTCTCTCCCCTTCCCATGCCGTTGTCTCTACAGTAAACGTGCCTTGTTTGTCCTTGCACCTATTTTGTTCATTGTTAGTAACGATAGCACTAAACAGGCGACTCAATGTTTCAGCCGAGGGGCAGAGAGTGACAGCCAAAAAATCATCGTTCGATGCTTTGGTGGGGGTTCCAAACTCTACCTTCGAAACAGCCGATCTACGGCAAAGCACCGAACCGGGCTTTCGCGCGACAGCGGCCGCTGAACCTCGCATTTGTACTGCAGCATCTGAAAAAGCTCACAGGCCGAGAGATCAATCTTGCGGGACACTGAGCCTGCACCATCGACCTTCCGGCGCCGGCCCGAGGCGTCCTGCTGGATCCGAAGAGGCAGCTCCGAGGCGGGGAATGAGCGGCACGGAGGCGTCATTTGCGGCAGGATTATATGCGATATCCTTATTGAGAGTGAGAGGATGGAGGCGGCGATAGGCGGGCAGTTGCTGAAGGCTGTTGAGGAGGCCAGTTTGGAGGAGGTGAGTTTTGATGAGATTCCGACGCTGGTTGCTTGGGAAAAGTTTCCGTATGCGCCGAGAGCTGTGTCCGGAGTTGCGAAAAATCACCCAAAGTGCACCAAATCGCCACAATTTTCACAAATATGGGGTTTTGTGATGAGAACAAGCGGCAGAGGTGCATTTTGATAAGCAAAAGAAAAAAAATATCTCAGAGGAGAAGAAAACAGGAAGGGGGAGGAAGAAAGACAGAAACGACATCCATTTCCATCTCAGCCAACTGCACCTCTAAACCATGACACTCGCCCACTACCCTTCACGATAATAATCGATGCTAATATTAAGACATAACAACAGGTCCTCGACAGCTTTCGCTCGGCCCTCTCCCTAGAAAAGACTCAAGCAATCGGAACCGGTACTAAGCGAGTCAAAAGCACGCATCTGGCTGAGCTTGATCATCTCGCTGGCCGGCAATTTCGAGCCACCCAGGCGCCCACAATCTCCGTGTCTGGCCGCAGCCTCCCGCTGATATATAAGGTGATATCGACGCTCGTATCGCCGCCTCATTTCATGACACTGTTCGTCCTCGATCTTGACGGCCGCTTTGATGCTACCCGCCTCACATGCGCCGATGACGACTTGCAACATGTCCACGTCCAACAGCCACCATACGGCGAAAGCTCAGGCACCGACGCCGAACTCATCCGATCACTCATAGCAGACGCTGAACGCTCCTTGGTCTACAACGGCTTCTCGGTGGCGTCTCTCTCTCGTGAATTTTGGGGTACGATTGTGCTGGGCGGGCTAGGAGCGGGTGACTTGGTTGCTGGATGGAAAGGCTGGCTTCACGTTGACCGTGATCACGTTGCGGAATATTCCATGAGAGTGACTATGGAAGAGGCCTTTGAAAGACGCTCTAATAGGCAGGAAGTCGTTGACAGTGCTGGTTGGGTTGCAACATCACCATGGGGAAAGTTTACGTTCAACGATTAATTCATGTCACTTGTGCCGAATGACTGGTTATCTATAGACCATTGTATAAATCTATCTAGAAGAGACTGTCTAGTATCTCATTGTAATGCGCTTTAATATCAATTTGATAATCGCTTGGGGTATATAAAAAGGGGCATCAGTCTATCTGATGAGAAAAAAAGAAGGTGTAAAAAGAAGAAAGAGAATAGTGAGAGAAGTATAGTTATCCTCTCTCGTCATGATATGCAAGTGTTGGCAAACACTTGCGTTCTGAAACCAGTCTTCAAAGAGAAAGTGGAAAGAAAAGGAAGAATCAGTCGTGTCGCATTAGCGAATCCAAGTGTTTCGATTCCCTCTTTTTTGAACTCCAAATACTCCGCCGCGAAATGCCATTTCAAAGTGCTTATACCGTTGGAATCTTTATGCAGAGACAAGCATGTCTTCATCAAAGATGGCCGGGCCATTCTCAGCTGTGACACAGTCTGATTTGCCCAGAACGTCTCGCTTGAGCGACGACACCACCTTCTTTCGCATCTCACGCTGGATACCGTGGTTCACGGCATCAAGAACGGTAGACACGGTAACGCGAGGCTTGTATGTCGGTTCAGTGCCCTCCTGATACACGCCGGTCTTGACCAGGATGCTGTACCACTCGTTGTCGGCAACGTCATTGATGGCGTTGGTGCCACGGATGTCGCTCTCTGGTGTATCACCAACAAAGTACACCGTCTGGGGAGGACCAGAGATGCCGTGCTCGGTGCTTCGCCAGGTTTGCATCAGCCGCTCAGCAAACTCAAACGTCGAGACTTGGGGCTTGCCAAAGGCGTGCGTGTGCAGCTTGCCCTTGCCGCCAGTGAGGTCTTTGAATGTGATTTCAAACATGCGTCGGAGAGCTCCCATGCCGAGACGGACATGCTCGTGGGCAGCAGACCAGACGACATCGTTGTGAGAGAAGTAGAATGGGGGACCCTCGTCAAACGTCTCGCTGCGAGTTCCAAGTCGGCCTCCTTGAGACATGGCCACATCCAGCATGATCTGAATGTCACCGGCCCAGTCACGAGAGTCGGCGAACACAAAGACGGCATCGATGACCACATCATCGAAATCTCGCTCACGGGAGTTGGCGAGCTCTTCAGGTGTCAGCTTCCGGAAGGGTGTTGTGGCGGCGTTGTGCTTGATGATGTCGCCCGGTGTAACGACGTCCTTGAAGCCGTATCCTTCGGCGACGAGACGGCACTTCTCGCCCTCGCCTCCAATGACAAGGACCGTGCCGTACTTCTCAGCCATTTCTCTCATGGGAGTGTGCCCGCAGATGAACTGGCCGGGCTTGATCTCTCGCTGGAGTTGTTGTGATAGATCTTGGCAGCGCTCTTCTTCAGTCTTGCCACCACCGTTGGTCAGGAAGATATGAGGACTAGGAACAAATTCAAGGTTAGACACACGATTCAATGGGTATGAATGTTGTGAGGTTAGCTTACATCTTCATTCCGTATTCGTTCTCGCCGTCGAGTACTTTCATAGCCTCGATAGCCTCTGGAATCGGGCGACCGCCTCGGACAAGCACGCCATCGATATCAAATGCAAAGACAAAAGAGTCGGCAACGGCAGAAGAATCGATGGGGGATATGGGGGTTGGGATGCTGGAGACACTGTCTCTGGAGCTAGCTGACGACGCCAACTCGGGTGAGCTGGGCATGGAGTCGGAATCCGCTACTCTCTCGTCAATGTCCTTCTTGACTCGAGCCACGTGCTGGTAGAACTCGGTCTGCTGCTCCTTGCTGAGAGATGCCATGTTGATGGATGTGATATCTCTCGTTGCTGATGTAACGTTTCAACGTTGTTGTTGTTGTTGTTGTTGTTGTTGTTGTTGTTGTTGTTGCTGTTGTTGTTGTTGTTGTTGTTGTTGTCGTCGGATTAAAGAATGGGAAGAGTGATAGGGGAAACAATAACAACTCTCAAGGTATTAGATAGTTAGTGAGGTTTCTGCGGATGCAATGGTTCTACCGTCTCGAACGGTGAGGATATCTAGGTCTTTTATACCTCTCGCCGTCTCAATCTCTCACCTCCATCTCGCACCCCCTGAGTGCACCCAGAGTTTCTGGGGCTCTCCACGTGGTTCCACTTGAGTATTGCTCGAGCATCTTGAGTCATTTCCTTCTCCAGGTTTTCTGTTTTCATTATCTGTATTTCGTCCAAAAAGTGGCAAGCAGTGATGTGTCTCCAGTTGTTTATCCACACTCTGGTTCCACACACGTGAAGTCGTGGGCTATGACAATGGGAGGATGACGGCGCTGTGGAGAATTGCGCGTAGCCACTACGTAGGCGGGCTGAAGAGGCTTGCGCCTTGCAGTCTGAGAAGAGCCTTGGTGAAACTACCCAGTAGGAAATAGCCCAGGAACGAAGAAGCCAAGGAAAGCCTTTCGGTGATGACAGGTGACGGGTCTTGACTTGTCATTGGCGATAACTTGAGGAAGAGGTAGCAGTTTGGTATTTCTTTGATAGATGCGCCATAGAAATTGCCCCGGCTGGATACTATTACAGTACTTGAATTATACTTCATTTGCCATTGTAAGGTACTCTCAAAGCCGCATTTGCGCACCTTGTTATCAGCTTCATGCTTGGAAATAACTGGACGTGAGATGGCCGCAGATCATTGCCATTTACGTCGTGACAACCACATGCGAACGGCGCTCATAGTGGCAAACGCCAAGAACAGGATACAGTACGAGTATATACGTATCATTGACGTTCCCTCCAATCGCCCTTCCCGCTCGTCGAAAGTGGATATCTTTGGAACTTTCCAGCGGCATTTTCTTGTGCCAGTGAGCGAATGATAACGAAGTAGCTGATAAGGGCGCCGTGACAGCTGGCTCGGATGAGGTGAGGCAAATGACGATCTCATCGGAGACGTCTTACAACCCCTGGGCTCGTGTAACTCTTGTGGTGGGAGGGGAAGGCAACCCATTGGTTTGGACGGCAAGAAAATTTTTACGGCAAACGAGCGAACAAGGCCAAGGTGATAAGCGGTGCCGTGTTGAGATTTTACAGATCACCTTAGGGCGAAGATCTGAGCGACATCTAGGAACAGGAGGATGCTCGCCTACAGTTTTAGTTGATGCTGGTAGCTAAAGCTGCTTGGCTGCCTCCTATGATGATGTCTGGGGATGTCTCGAGATACCGCACAGTACCACAAAGTCGCCAAGATCCCGCATGGATCGCCGTAAGCCTGATGAGTACCTACCTGTAGACCGCTTCCAATCCAATTGTGAGGAACAAGTACCGCCTTGACTGACACATGCAAAAGAGAAAAAAAGGCATCCAGACTGGCGGTTCCACCGTGACGTCAACACTGACCCACCTTTTCCGGCACGGCAGCCTGTAGCTGCTCACGCTCGGCTCCGGAACGGGACTGCGGATCCCCCACGGAAACCAACGGACAGGGAACGCGTTTCTTCAACTGCGAGGGCCAACAAATGAACATCATTGAGACGGTAGATTGAGACTCGGAGCATTACCTGTCTGGGATGTCTACAGTGTTTCCAGTATGTAACAGTCACCGTTGGCCGTCACCGATTTCAGGGGCCTGCAGGGATGGCGGTAGCAAGCTGCTGTGGGCTCAAAACACCACGAGCTCCATAATGACATACGGACCCTGCGCGCTTTTCCCCTGGTTCAGGACTCTTGTTGCAAAAGTGCCGCCGCTGTTTCATGAGCCAAGCCATTCTTACAGTAACAAGTGCATGTACGAGTAGATGGCCCTTCACCGACGCCGTTGTTGTGGCGAGACTTGCAAGTCATGTCTAGCATGTACAGTGTATGATATAACACTCTCATCAAGTGCCCGAAACAACCAATGCATAAAACAATCCAGATAGAATAGCCACGCCGCGCCAGATGCCAAAATCTACTGCAGGTTAACAAACAGACCGCCGTCTACCAGCAGCTGCGCACCCGTCACGTAACCACTCAGCTCCTCGCAAGCAAGAAAGATGGCCGGCCCCGCCAAATCCGCCGGATCGCCTGTTCGCCCAAGCGGTATCCTGCCCTCCATGTAGCTCCGCTTGGCGTCATCAGCCAGATCCTCCTCGTTCAGCTGCGTGAGAATCGTCCCTGGAAGCAGCGCGTTGCAACGGATGCCGTATTTGCCTAGAGCCACCGCGGTGCTCTGCATCAGACTCGTCACACCAGCCTTGGTCGGTGTGTAATGCGTCTGTAGACCGCCACCAACCAGCGCCGAGATGGACGACATGCCGATGATGCTGCCGCCAGAGGGGCTCTGGTGCAGTGCCATCTGTCGAGCCGCCGCCTGCGTGATGTAAAACGCTCCGTCAACATTCGTCCTAAACGTGGTCTCGAGCAAGTCTGGCGATAGCGTCAGGAAGTCGGCAAAAGTACACACTCCGGCGTTGGAGACGCAGATATCGAGGCGCCGTGCCGGGCCCGAATGTTCAACCGCCGTAGCCACCAACTTGGCCGCTGTTGCAACCTGACGCACGTCTCCGGCCTCGTGAGCAAGGCGACCAGCGGCAGGGTCCTCTGCTAGGATGGCACCCGCTTCAGCTATGAGCGAGTCTAGGTGCTCCTGGTCCTTTTCTAGGCCGAGATGGTTAACAACAACGTTGCATCCCTGACGAAGATAGCCGAGGCAGATGGCACGTCCGATGCCAGTTGTTCCGCCCGTTATAATGGCGGTTTTGCCTGCCAGAAGGCCCTTTAGCGGCATACTGGCGATGGATCGATCTAAGACGAGACTTGTGATTTCCTGATAAAAGTCAAGTCTAAGCAGTCAAGTGCTCGTATATAGAACTTATTCAAAAGTTAATCAATATGTAGTAGGAAATAGAGGCCGCCAAGTCTTACAGGTTTGTTGCCATCTGTCACAATGCGGGGAAACAAGTCTAATGATTAGGCGCGTGCAAAAGGTAGACGCGGCGGCTAATGACACCTTTTTGGCTGGTCAATGTCTTCTTTTACAGATTGCCAAATCTGTCGTGAGGCTATTCCGATGGCCCTATAAATGCGGCTCCCAGTTGACGAGATCCGTTAAGCTGCGGCAGAAATCAATCCGAGCTCTCGGGGGCTGCTAGGGCGAGGAAACCCCGACTAAGCAGCCACCGTTTTGCTTGGCCCACAATACGGTGGGATGGTGAACTATCGTGAAGTTCTGGGTCCTCGAAGAGCGGGTCGAAAACGCTCGAGGGCCACCGTAAAGCTGTTCACGATCTCTTTCGGTCGAGGGGAGTGAGCGCAAAAAGCGCAGGCAGGTCATCTCAATCTGGTGGGTCACGATACCTTTTCAAGCTGATTCCCCAAAACTTCCCCAGGTTTTAGCACGATGCAATTTTATGGAGTATTTGCTCGTAGTGTCCATATCCTCACTCGTGGGCACTTCGCGCTCGATTTATGAAAGTCTCTATCGCGCAAGGAGTAGAGGTGCTGAGCCCTGTTCACCACTGGGATATGCAGAGAAAAAAAAAGTTGACAAAATCGTGTTGTTAGCAAACTGCGATGGAATATTGCTCTTGCAGAAAGTCGTAGATATGTGTGATTTTTTTTGGCTACAGTCTTGCATTGCTATTCGATGCCTCTCCTCTTTTAAAACTATTAACAATATCCCTAGCTTCATGAGCTCACTTAGGTCGCCTGACGACGCATCTATATACATGTATGTACGTAGACACTACTAACCATCACTATATAAACTCCTTCTTCTAGCATGCGCCCTCATTTATGCTGTTGACGCGTGTTCTGAATTGCCATTGTGAAGTTTGCCCTCGCCATTAACAGGGGGGCGCGGGCTGCTGTACAGGCGGAGGGCTAAGGAGGTAGTTTGAAGGAATGAGTTTAGAGCGTGCGGCATTGTTGATGGTCAAGCCAAATCCAGGCTTATCCAAATCGCTCGTCAAAAGATAACCCTTGGTTGGAATGGGTTCGTCGATGAACAAGTCGCCGAAGACGGGGAGGACGCTCTTGCCATCGGCAGAGTTGGCGAGATACTCTTGAAACGGCGTGTTTGGTTGCGAAATGACAAAGTGGTAGCTGTAAGGGCCACTGGCATGAGGAACTACAGGAATATCGTACGCTGCAGCCATGGCCGAGACTCTGAGCAGCTCCGTCATGCCACCGAGCCACATGACATCGGGTTGAATGATGTCAAGATTGCGACCTTCGATGAGTTTTCGGAATCCGTAGCGAGAGTACTCATGCTCACCAGTCGTGAATTTCACCGTTGGGTGTGCACGCTTGATTTGCTCGAAGCCATCCGTGTCATCGGGAGACAAGCACTCTTCCCACCAGTTGATGTTGAATTCGGAACACGCCTTGACCAACTCAATGGTATAGGAGACATTGAGGCTCATGTAGCAATCCACCATGATGGGGAAGTCTGGCCCCACAGATTCACGATGCTTGCGCAAAAACTCGACATTTTTCCGTAGTCCTTCGTGGCCTTCCTCGGGGCAGAAAGGAAGCGGCACCTTGGCACCCCAGAAGCCCATCTCTCGGGCTGCGGTTGGCTCGGGTCCGGTACAGTAAAAGTTGAGGCGTTCTTTGGTTGCCCCGCCAATAAGTCGATAGACAGGCTCGTTCCTGACCTTGCCTAGCAAATCCCAGAGTGCAAGATCAATAACAGAGATGACGGCGATGGGAAGCCCTTTGCGGCCATAGAACATGGAAGCACGATACATCTGCTCAAAGAGAAGATTCGTGTTTCTCGGATCAGCCCCAACCAGGAAGCGCTCAAAATGCTGGTGAACCAGCCAGCAGGCAGGAGGACCTAATTAAAGGAATTGAGTTAATACCATGAGAGCTTCAATGATTTTAAGACTCCGAAAAAGTTCGATTTTAGAGTTTAGCTGCTAGTATTCTTACCTCCGAAGCCAGTTGCAAAGCCAACAGTCCCATCGGATGCCTCTATCTCAACCAGAAAGGAGCCAAGAACGTTGATGCCCCAGCTAGTACGCGACTTGCGGTACTGAGCCCATTGTGAGCATGGCGTGGAGATGTCACTGTCAATGAGCCTATGGGAAAGAGAGTCAGCGATGATCGTTGAAAAGTGCAATAAGCCTTCGTAAGAGTGTTACACACCAGTGACCTCCTTTGACATTGTGATAATCGCCGCCTATTCCACATCAATGGTAAGAACATGTAAATTGAGACTTGAGCCGTAAATGTCTTTAAAGTCTGTACTTACCGGAGCCTACGCCGCCAATGACGTAGGATCGAATGGCTTTGATCGTGGGAAACTGCCTTACAGAGCCTTGCATGATGATTAATGGCCAAGTGGACAGAAGGAATAACTTGCAGCAGCAGAAGAAAGACGAGATCTGGAGAATTTAATTTGTAGAGATGGGTTTAAGGTGGCCACTGGAGATGCGGGTAACGGTGTACAAATCACACATGTGGGGTGCTGGTGGTGTTGACGAGTATCGGGCTGAGATGACCCGAAGGCCGCCTTGTCGAGATGTGACGATGTGTATCGTGGTCGAACGATGCAGATTCGGACCAGGGACGGGCGCCTTTACGAGTCGTGACAGAAAACTACGAGTTACAGAGATTGGCGATTGAAAGATGGAGAGGTAGGATTCAGCAAGACAGTGCCTGCCTACCTAACAGAAATAATGGATGCTATAGAATTGGTATGCGCGTACATGTAGTGAGCAGTAATTACCTACCTGAGCAGTTACACAGCCTGTTATGATGAGCCTGAATACAGGCTACAGTACCCAAGTACTCAGTGCACAGCGTTTGATGAATGTTCCACCCGTTCACCTGCTGCATCTGCTAAGCCCTACGGCTCTCTATTGGCTGCTAGACATAGCGGGCAGGTTTCCCCTAAGCGCTTCGGGCAAGACATCGGATGGATGCTACAGGGCGATGAACGGCTCTAGCAGTGGTTTCGAAATAGTGCACGTACATGTATATAGGGAGGAGGGATCTGGTAAACCGGAAGAGATTACTACTCGTAGGAGGCACCTAATGACTATGAGGACGAGTGCCCTATAGCTCAGCGAAATCGGCTTCAGGATTCGATTCGACAGCCTCACGTGTGTAATAATCCGCGTCCCAAATCTCCTCCTTCTCCTCCTTCATCTTCCCCATCAGTTCATTTAATCTCCACATGGTGGGTTCCGCACACTAGCAACCCGCAGTAGGCCAGACCGGCTCTCGTCAACTTGGAGCCACCAATGAGCTTCTCGTCAGCTCTGCCGCGGCTTGGCTGCTCCGTCGTCTGCCCCCAGGACAAACATCAGCTCCGCATCATCGGCTTAGTATCATTGACCCGGACGCCCAACATCCTCCCGCTCGTCTTTATCCCGAAACCACGCGTGCTCATGCTCCAAACCCTTCTCGCCGCTCGCCCCTTCACCGCTCGCCGTCTATCTGCTCCGCCCCGCTTACCGACCACCCAATCATCACGGCTGTCGGTGTCGGATCGTCAATCCACCGAACAAGGCTTCGTCGAGCAACTTGGGCTCACCTTGCGAGGCTCCGTCTCTTGTCAGCCTGAGGCGTCATGCGCAGCGGTAGCGAGGATAACAAACGACCGTCGCCGCCGTCCTCCACCTCCGTCGCTGATCGCCAGCCTGAGCCTGACAGCGACGACCAGAGCGACAATGACGCGGACCCGACCTCTCAGACGGCCAAGCGCAAGCGGCCCATCTCAGTTTCGTACGTCTTGTCGTCCTATATCCTCCCTTGGCCTTGTGTCAAATTCAACCCTGGCGCGAAACCCTAGCTCAGAGCATGAATTCATGACTTGATTAAGTCGTGGCTACAACAAACTTCATCTTGCTTGATTTCGTTCCAATTGCAATCCGTTGCTAACCAATTAACCGACAGATGCGAGTTATGCAAGCAGCGCAAGGTATTATCCTTTCTTACATCTCTCTATTCCCCAAATATTCGAATTTTTTTGGAGGGGCTTGTCTAACGCGTTTTCCTCGGTCTTGCTACGTTATAGGTGAAATGTGATCGCGGCCAGCCTTCGTGTGGTTGGTGTAAACGCCATGGCCAGACATGCGAATACAAGGAACGAAAACCGCCGGGTTTGCGAGCGGGCTTTGGGAGGTTTCTGGAGAATCGAAGCCGTGAAATGGAGCTGAGGCTGGACAAAATGGAAGAGATTCTGCGGAAACATTCTGAATTGCTCCAAACATCACCGCTGCCATCGCTCCGTCCAGAAAACTCCGAATCTGGTGCGCAGGCTGGACGCCAGAATCTTGCGAGCGATCACGATACTCAAAGCGAGGCCAGCAATAATCTAGGCTCATCGAAGCTTTATCAAGCGTCTCACATGAGCAACAATTTGTTCTATAATTCTCATCCAAGCAATGGCCCTTCTGGGCCTGCCTCTACCGAACAGGCCCACAACGAGTACCAGGGCCGAACGCCTTTGCCTGGCGGTTCCATCTCCGGCCCCGTATCCGACCTTCCGGCTCAGCAAGGCATCGCCATGTCCACGGTTACGCCTACGCCAGGCGCACCTTTGCCCTCCACCGATGCTGATGACTTGCCGCCTTACAATCTAGTGTACAATCTAGTTGACCTGTACTTTAAACATATCAACACTTGGTGTCCAATACTTCACCGAAGGACTACGCTGGATAATCTGTTTGGAATCTCCGATCTTCAAGAGGCAGACAGAATCCTCCTTCATGCCATAGTTGCAACCACTATGCGGTTCTCCAGCGACCCTAGGCTTACTGAAGAGCGGCGGCAGCATTATCACCGCGTCTCAAAGCAGAAAGTCTTACTTTACGGCATGGAAAACTCATCTGTCAAGTCGCTTCTGGCTTTGCTCATACTCGCCCTGGATCTATGCGGTAGCAGCAATGGTCCTCCCGGGTGGAACATAATGGCCCTCATCACTAGGTCGGTGGTGCAACTGGGATTGGCCGTTGAGACCAATTCTTTCAGCGTGGCGCCTCACTATACCTCGATATACACGCTTCGCGCCATGATTCTTCCCGAGCCAAAAGATTTTATAGAAGAGGAATCACGAAGGAGACTATTCTGGATGATATATCTTCTCGATAGATACGCAACCATTGCTACTGCCTTTGAGTTTGCGTTGGCCGATACGGAGATTGACCGAATGCTTCCCTGTCGTGACGACATGTGGATGGAGAACCAAAAAGTAGAAACGCGCTGGTTCGTCACAAGCGCTCAAAATGTTGACGAAAACCACCAGCAAACACTTGGAAGGCCTGAGAATCTGGGCGCTTTCGCTTACTACATTGAAATCCTCGGAATTCTTTCCAAGATCCACAAGTTCTTGAAGCGGCCTGTTGATATTGGGAAGCTTACCGATGTTGAAAAGTGGCAGCTTCGGTACAAGGAGCTTGACAAGGAGCTGACATCGTGGAATTTTGCTCTTCCTGGGGAGTTTGGAAATATGGGCAAAGTCTTTCAGCCAGGAAGCAGAAATCTCAACTGTAACTGGATCATGCTCCATGCGACCTATCATACCGCTGTTATTCGTCTGCATTCCTCGGCAGCCTACCCAACAACTCGATCAGCCATCTTCACGCCATCATTCAGTGCCGCACAAAGATGTCACGGCGCTGTCGAAAATATATCTGCACTGGGAGACTTTGTTGTGAACAATGGCTTCCTGCCAAAACTAGGCCCGCCATTTGCCTTCACGATTTGGGTTGCAGCGCGGGTGCTTCTAGTCCATGGCTCCACGGTCGAGCATAAGCTCTCGCCCCAAATCTCCTTTTTCGTCGACATCTTGCGCGAGATGGGACGATACTGGCCCGTGGCTGCTGGATACTCTGGGCTGTTACAGCGAGTTCTTGACGAGCACCGAGACAGCGAAAGACAAGGCAACGGAGTCACGCCCAGCTCAGTCAAAATCCTAGCCGACATGCGTCGGACTGCATTTGATCTAGACTTTTTAATATCGCGACAGCCGAGAAATGGTCCCCAGAGTCACGGACATTTAGGGGGCGTGACTCCCGCGAAGACGCCAGCACAGAATGAATTGGAGTATCTAGACGTTTTCAACTTCTTCAACGTTCCAAGATTGCCCTTTGGCGGAGAGAACCTCTCTGGAGCCACCGAAGGGGTAATGTCAAACTCTGACATGCCTACGGGAACCGCGAGTCTGGATCATCCTCAGTACCAGCCAAACGAGTTTAACATCACCAATTTCATGATTGATGCCAATAGCGACTGGCTTTTCAAAAACGAAGGGCCTACCTTTTAAGGAGATTTGATCTATTTCATGAGATTCTTTCCATCTTCTTTCTTTGCTTTGGTTGGTAGCATTTTATCCTCTTTGGCATGCATATATGCACATATTGCTTGAGTTGCCGGACTAAGATATTGAGATGTCTGGACTGAATTATACCAAAAAATGGCAACAATGTAGATTTATTCCAATTTGTGTTTTCTCAAGGAATAATGCATCATGTAGCAGTATATAAGACTTTACCTCTGGTCCAGGAAAAATATCACGAGAAAGTATTAATATGATACTCATACATACACAGAGACAACGCCTGTGCTTTTAGACATTGGGCATCTCGTACGTGGGACTAGTGGATCCCCTATTGGCTACAATTGGTGGCGCTTGTGAGATAAGATAAAAGATTTCCGCTCCGTCTTAATGTTCACCGCCCGGCAATATTCCAAAAAAAATATTCTACCACTAGCCGACGGCCCATTGATATCGGACGTCTAGACTTTTGAGTCTGCTTGACTGATTTACTTCAAAGTATCAACTTGAATTGCTTGTCTCAAAACAAGTAATACGTCAATCGCAATGGCGACCAAACCCCTCACGTATAATAGCAAACGAAAGGTTGCCTCAGACGGGAAAGAAAAGGGTGACTTCAAGAATAAGAAGCCTCGTTTGGAGGAGATATCAAATGGCAAGGCATCTGGATCAGGCATGTTGTATTCTTCTCGCGTCGCATTGTTGGCTTGTTACTGACCTAAAATTAGACCAACAAAGCTCTCGGGAGTCGCATGCGAAACAGAAGCAACTTGCTCTAGAGCGAAAAGCTGCCAAACCTCTAGCCGACGAAGTTCAGCGGACCAAGAAGATCTGGGAACGATTGCGCCTTAAGTCCCATGTTCCCAAGGATGAGCGACAGAAGCTGGTGGCAGAGCTATATGAAATCATTACTGGCCGCATCCGAGATTTTGTCCTGAAGCATGACGCTGTCAGAGCTGTTCAAACTGCGATTAAATATTCTACACCGGAGCAGCGAAAACAGATTGCTCAGGAGCTCCAGGGAACTTATGCGCAACTTGCTGAAGGACGCTACGCCAAGTTTCTCATTGGAAAGCTCCTTGTCCACAATGACGATGAAATCCGTGACATCATCATACCCAACTTCTACGGCAAAGTTCGAAAGCTCATAAACCACTCTGAAGCCTCGTGGATCTTGGATGACATTTACCGAACGGTCGCGACGAAGGAGCAGAAGGCCCTTTTATTGCGCGAATGGTATGGACCCGAGTTCACCTTGAAGGAGTTGACCAAGGACATCAAGACAACTTCGGATCTGAAGCAGATCCTGGATGAGGAGCCGAGCAAGCGAGGACCCATCATGAAGAGTCTGTTGGACCTTATCAACTCACTTGTCCAGAAACGAATGACCGGCTTCACCATGCTGCACGACGCAATGCTCCAGTATTACACAAATACCCAGCCGGGATCCGAGGAATTCAACGAATTTATGGAATTGATCAAGGGCGATGAGGCCGGCGATTTGCTCAAAAACCTTGCCTTTACTCGCTCTGGCGCAAGGCTCGTCTGCCTGCTGCTGGCGCACGGCACGGCCAAAGATCGAAAGGTGCTGCTGAAAGCTTACAAGGATACCTTTACGCTGATGTCGGGAGATCAATACGGCCACATCGTGCTCCTGACAGCCTACGATGTTATCGACGACACGAAGCTGACCTCAAAAGCTATCTTCCCGGAGCTCGTTGGAGAAAAGGAAGAGGAAATCGCACAGAACATTGTTGCCGCTGCCAACAACCCCAATGCCAGAATCACACTTCTCTACCTACTCGAAGGTCTCTCCAAGTCGCTGTTCCCTGCCAGCAACGCCTATGATTTGGAGGTGCTCAAGGAGGTACATGAGATCCGCAAAACCACAAGCAAGAAGGAAGATGACGTTCGACGCAAAGAACTTGCTGCAATTCTATCGCCTTCTTTGATAGATGCAATTGCGGCCTCGCCTTCTGATCTCACAGTAACGCCGTTCGGCTGCCAGTTTGTTGCTGATGTCCTTCTCTCTGGACTCGGAGACAAGCAGAAAGCGCTCGAGGCCCTCGCCCAGTCTGTCAGCGGTAGCCCCAAGCAAGAGCCAGCAGAGGACGAAATCGCCCCCAGGTCGCACATTGCCAACACACCATTCGGCGGCCGCATGCTCAAGTCTCTCATCCAAGGTGGCCGTTTTGACAGAGCCACTGGGAAGGTGAAGCTGATTGAGCCACCATTGGGCTTTTCTAACATTCTGTACCCTGTTGTGAAGAAGCACATCATGGATTGGGCTACTGGGCCAAGTTCATTCGTCGTGGTGGCCTTACTTGAGAGCGAAGAATTCACCAGTGCGGAAGAACTGAAGAAGACCTTGAAGAAGAACAAGAAGCAGCTGCAAACAGCGGCGACTGAGCCTACCGCGGAGCAAAAGGCCGCCAAGGAGGCTAGCGAGAGTGATGAGGCTGGGAAGAAGGGCAAGAAGACGGAGGCGCCTGTGGGCAACAAGGGTAGCAAGCTGCTGTTAGAAAAGCTATAAAGGGCTGCAGATGGTCATCGTATTTCTCATATCTCTAGTGGAGCATGTATTGAGAGCCACGCCTCTTATCGCTCTATTCTTTCATTTTCACCGCAGCAGCCTAATATAATGATTTTTCAAGTGTTTGCAAACCCAACAAGTGCCTTGACGTGAAACTGTCCATATATAGTCAACGTGAAGAAAATTATCAAGCAAGGAAAAGGCTTTCTTCGCGCCGCTGCTTGTTACACGGGGCGAAGCATCGCCGGGGAGTAAGTGGTGCTTCGGTTGGTTTGCGTTTTGGATGTCTGCGAGGAGCCGAGTTGTTTGTGCTCTGACGAATCGCCCCCCTGGCGAGTTTGAGAAAGGTGTGCAAGAGAACACTGAGAACACTTGTAGGTACTACTCATATATGGGATCGCAGACTGGTCCGAGTTGCCACCCAAGGGTTCCCAGGATGCGTTTGGCTGGTGCTGGATGAAGCGATTCAAATGATTCCAAGAATAGAAGCTTGAGAGTATTTTATGGTAGACGGTATTATGTATTTGTTCTCGAGATGGAGATATCTATGTAGGTATAGCAGAGTCGTACCAAATCAATGCCTTGTAGCACGAAAACATCAAGGCAAGAGATCAAGAAACGAGGCAACTCGAGATGTGCCCCTGATATGACATCAAATAGATCCCTTGCCTTTGGCTGACAAAGAAGCGTCGCTGCAAGGGATTAGGCGTCTTTTACAATACAATTCGGTCGATGGCAGAATTAAAATACTTTTTTTTCTCACTGTTCACATTTTCGTTTGTCTCTAGCTTGACGCCTGCGTTTGTTCACCCCCAAGGTTCACATATTCTGGTTCCCTAGGTGTTGATCCCAAACAGCATTTTTCCTTTGTCCTCGTCTTTTTTTCTCCCCGTGGTTTTTCTTTACCTTGACGAACTCTATGTCTGCGTTTGTTCAGTTCTTACAAAGGCATTAATACGCTGTCTTTTTCACGCAGACCGGAGCCTTTCCAGCGCCCAACACTGGCTCTGCATCACTGCCTCATCAACACCTTTTCTTCTTCATTCTCATTCATTTGCCTTTCCGTTAATTCCCTATGGATTATTTTCTGCCCTCTGTTCCACACAGCTACGGGTAGCAAAGCTGCCACAGCCTCGGTTTTGGAAAGGCTCTAGGGCTTCCCAATTTCCCTGACAGTGCCAGGCAAACCTCTACAGACACTCGCCAGCTGGCTGGCAACCCGACTTAATCTTCTTGCTCACCCTGCCTAGGCAGCCTTGTTTGGTGAAAGAAATCACAGGGAAACGGGCGAACATCTCCCTTTCCTTCTCTTTTGCAGAGAGAAGAAACTACGATTTCGCCATCGCCTCGCATCCACAATGATTTCCAGCCCCTTTGTTGCTCTTCAAGAAGATGGCTGCTCGCCAGGCACAACCTTCTACTCCTGTGTTGCCAACAAATTTAGAGGATGTTGCTCCACGGATCCTTGCGCCCTGCACTCTTGCCCAGACAACTTTGGATCACTGAAAGATCCCAAAGACGGCGACAAAGGAGATGACGGTTCGACAACTTCGGAGTCGAAATCCGACGAGGCGACGCCAACTGCAGCTGAAGATGATCAGAGCCAGCAGGCAACAGAGACAACTTCGTCAGAGTCAAGCACCACGAAGAAGTCTTCTGTAATCATGACGGACTCTGGCATAACTCACACGATCCCAAACAACTCGATTGTCACAATCACCAGGCACACAACCATCACTACGGGCAGGCCATCACCGTCCACCTCAGACCTCGTAGAGACCGCATCGACGAGAAGTGGCACGCCAATCACAGCATCAACCACAGCAACATTCGCGCAGGTGTCGCCATCCTCGCCTGCTAATGACAACAGCACAGCAAACCCTTCTGAGGCTCCAGGCGCAAGCCCTCTATCAACAGGAGCCATTGTTGGGATCGCTGTTGGCGGCGCTGTTCTCATCGCCATTGCCGTGGTCCTGATGCTCGCGCTGGCACGCCACAAGAAGCGTCGCGGATCCGAGACCGACTCTGTTTTCCGCCAGGATAACGGTCGGGATGACGCCGTCGACGAAAAGCACTTCCCCCATAATGGACCAACTCAAGGAAGCAGTGATCCCTTTGCCCCCTTTGGAGGTGAGATTTAGTCCCGTTTGGAAATTGTGGCCATGTATTCGTATTGTCTGACTAACAAGTCCTAGGTCGAGCAGATCAACCCGAAGATCCTTATCGACCGGCTAGCGGTGCTTTCGAGATGGATGGAAGCAGCACCGCCCCGGTCGAGTTACCTGCTGTGAGCGCGTCGAGCCCAGGCACGGCTGATCGCAAGGCATCTCGTCTCGAGCCCGTTCAAGAGGTCACCTCTACGGACCCTCGTGCTAACCTCACTTCGGTACCGACAGACGATGGCCAGCCGGTGTATGTCAACCACTGGAATCAGTATAAGAGCCTGGGATAAGATGCAGAGAATGGACCAGATAGATGTCAGGAAGGGGTGGCGAGAAGTACAGTAGTGAGAATCTTTCTCGAGAAGAAAAAATGGGAGAGAATGGAGAGAGAAGGGGATATAGAAGGCCATGTGACATACGCTGCTCTTCCATGTAGCATGAATGTCATTTGGCAAATTCGGACGATGAATTCTGACGTTGGTACAGCAGGTATGCCTTGAATTAATAGCAGCAACATGGAGAAAAGAGACCCGAGACAGATGACTGTTCAAATAATAACCTTGTCCTCGTTCATTCATACCGACGATGCAAGTTCCAGGGCAAGCACAGGGTATAGTCGACAAGACAATATAATCGAATTCGTTTTCCCACAGGTTATCAGGGGTATTTAGCTGCCCTACCGTACTTTTACAATTGTCCGCGCGTAAAACAAATTATATAACCTTCTCCCAAGCGCCCAAGTAGCAGGGAAGCAGAAAATAATTGGAAAAAAAATGTGAAAAAGAGAAAGACGATGCAAACACCTGCGGCCCTAATCCGGCTGTATCCATCCGTCTTGCGTATCCGTATATCAGCAGTCTAGTATTCTCGGTTCCTCGTGGAGCAATATATCAACGATTCGTCATGGCCATATACCTCGGCAGAGAGACATAACATAACACATTCCCTCGTCATCATCGGTTCTGGAGCTTCGAGATTTCGTCCAGCAGGTCTTGTAAATCTTCATCCTTGATCTTGTCCGCTAGGGACGGGATCAGCGTCTTGGCCTCGTCGGCGTTTTCGCAGCAAAGCGACCCTTGTAAAGACAACGGTTGTTAGCCATTCCGTCATCTTGCCTCCCTCCTTCTCTCTTCTCGCCGCAATCTAGGGGGGTGAGGTACCAAGCTGTGCGCGTTCAAACTTCGCCAGGTCCTTGTGCGCACTGAGCAGGCGTTCGACGGCCTCGACGTTCTCCTTCTGCGTGAAACGCGCAAAGTGATCCAAGTAGTTTAGAGTTTGGTTCAACATCCTACAAGAAAGAGGCGATTCCACGGTTAGCCATCCGCCAAAGAAAGCGACTCGTCCTCTGCCTCGTCCTCCGTCTTCCAGCCGCAGGAATCATCCCTTCACATACTCTGTCTCGTTCACGTTCTTGCGATCGTTCCGGCGCTTCGCAACCAGCGCATTGAGGACGAGCGCGGCTTCTGAGAGAGTGAGTGTGTCGACGTGCTGGAATTCGCCCAGGTTCAGCGTCGCAGAGGCTTCCTCGTTGCCTGGCGGAGGAGGCTTCGGGCGTGACGTGCGATTAGACATGGTTGCTCTGTGTTGAGTTCGTCTGCTGCAGCTTCTAGAGAGCGACTGGCATCAGAAGGAGGGTGCAGATGGGGTTGCTCCTTATTAATTACGAAATCAACAGATTGAGCAATCCCCGGGACATGCCGCTGCAACAAGGAAGTTGAATGGTGTGAGGCTCTCGCAAAGTTCTGGCGACCAGCCGCTTTCTAAGCCTGTGCTCAGGCGCGTTCAACGTTGCCCTAACAGGACTAGCGCTGCCGCTGCCGTAATTCTCCCTCCGTGCTATTTCTCCGTATTGCAACTGCAACTGCAACTGCAACTGCAGCCTGGTAGATTCATGACGCAAGGTGTACTTGTGCGATAAGAACTGTTAAATAGATAAGATATCTAATTGGAATCCGTCTTCCATTAATTTTCCAGCTATTCTCGCCAAACAAAGCTGGTGTTTGCCTCTGGAAGCTTTATATGAGCGGATATACCGTCTATTACTGGATCTCGCGCTAAAAGCAGCGGCGCTGTGTTCCTCGGTCGCCATATTCCAGCACCGCCGTCGCATGAATGTGGCTTCAAAGTAGCCAACTCCTCTTTACGATCAACAACACACGGCGAATCCAGTATATAGGACCGCAAAAGAGGGGATCACACACCAAGACGGGCCAAGGAGCGAAAACAAGGTATGCGAGCTCTGTACATCCCTGCAGGTGGAATTGTCGGCCTGCGTCGTTCAGGCATGAGCACCGAACTCACTCATCATAGGATTCATGGTCTCACCTCTATGGATTCATGAGCCTGCAAGGGCCTTATAGAGACCAATATTTCCCATCTACTCATACCTTAACTCGACTTACAACATGTATGTACATGCGTAATGTTTCCCCACGAGCTAGACACCACCAAATCTAACTCGTATCCCACCTAGGACTGTCTTCTCTCTCATCATCATCAACAAGGCCGGCGGTCTGATATATAACAAGACATTCCACGACGGCGGTCTCAACAAAATTAGCACAAACGACCACCTTGTGTTAGCCGGAACTTTTCACGGGTAAGATGCACACACTGTTGAGGATTCACGTTCTGCAGAAGCTCATTACTCTCGTCTCTAGTGTTCATGCCATCACCGCGCGTTTGAACCCGGTCAAGCCAGTCGCACAGCCCCCTGCTCCCGGCACCAATGACTTGCCTGGCCGACCAGAGCCATCATCTGGGCTAGAGGTCCTGGAGACAGAAAACTTCCGCATGCAGTGCTTCAATACTCTGACGGGCACCAAGTTCCTGCTCTTCACTGAGACCACCCAGACCAATGTGGACGTGACCATCAAGAAGATTTACGACCTGTACGCCGACTACGTCATGAAAAATCCCTTTTACTCTCTAGAGATGCCCGTACGATGCGACATCTTTGACCGAAAGCTACTGTCATACATTAGAGAGATTAACAACCGGTGAGAAGGGCGTTGCTAGGGTCGGTAGCTTGCGTGGAGCGGGACAATCAGGGCATCAAATTTAGACTCAATATCCAGTCCTCAAATTAATCGTGATTATCATGTCTAGCGTTTCTCCTCTAAGGTTCCACTGGATCTGGATATTTAGTATACACTTTCAATCAAGGCACCAGGATTATGATGCTCATTAAGAAGTATCCATCTTATCGCCGCGGTCCTTGTCCTTGTCCGCACTGCCTCCGCTGCCACTGCCTTCGTTCTCCTCTTTGACACTTTCTAGAGATGCCTTCTTTGCCTCTTCTTCCTGCTCCTTTGCCAACTTCTCTTGTCTGGCCTTCTCTTCCTCCATACTCATGCGCAGAGCAAGAGCCAGCTCGGGTTCAATCGCCGGGTCAAATCCAAACTCGAACTCGTCGTTGCCACCAGCACCACCAGCGCCCGCTCCAGCCCCTTCGCCAAGCATGATGGGCGTCGAGATCAGCTGGTCACTCAACAGCTTGCTGCTAGGTGGGATGACAACCAAGTGTGAACCCTCGTTGCCTTTGACGGCCTCGTTGAATGCTTGCAGCTTCTTCTGCGTGGCATCATCATCGAGGTCACCGAACAGGACGAAATCGACAGAAATGTTGCCCTTCTTCATCTTTTTAGCTAGCTGTACTAGCTCCTTCTCTTGATCTTCGACGGGAGAGCAAACAAATGCTATTATTCGTTGGCGCTGGGATCGGTTCTGTCGGTGCTTGAGGGCGAGCTACGAACCAAAGTCAGCGCACACACATCAACATAACACATATGCACGAGAGAGGCAACATACCGTCGCAATCTGGATACCCGTCTTGAGGTGAGACGATCCACCAATCTTCTTCTTTGTCCTGTGCAGGCCTTCCAGGATCTTGCCCTGCTCTGTGGTGAGGGTGACGAGCACTTCCGGGCCTTTCCCACCCATGCTCATCAGGCCGACGGATGACTCTGGGTTGCCCTGAGTGATGCTTTGGAACAGCACGCTTACGGCGTCAACTTGTGAATCGAATCTGGTTGGTTGGTAGTCTCCATTTCGGCTGCTTTCGCTGCTGTCCACAACCACCATAACAGCCTCGAGAACCATTGTAGCTGCGAATGAGGGCGCTGGGCCACTATATCGTTTATTTGGTGGCTTTGGGTATGGTATTCAGGTCCAGAGATTCAGGTCGCCGTTGGGGAAGAGCGTGCAAGTTGGGGATGTAAGGAGATGTGGAGAGACAGTTTGGTAATTGATGTTCGACAATCTGGTTGTTGGAGCTTCGAGTGTCGTAAGGCCGGTTCAGCCTGGTAGGTGCAAGATCGGTGCATGCAGGAATGCTAGGAAGAAAGGTATATGCACTTACTAGGGCAACTATTTTACGTGTGAAAAGTGGTACATCTTAGGTATAAAGACTAACTCACTAACAAGCCTATTATGCGGGTCAGATTGTGCTGATTACATAACCTAGTAGCTCACTCAATGATTTGGTTTGTTTACTTTCAAGTCATTGTCTCACTTGGTGCACGACCTCATGCACGCATTCGCATTCCCTCATTCGCATTGCGATTCCTGATCTCCCTCCTTCACAAGTACTTTCAAGGAGAGGCACAACCACAACACAATCAGAAGCCATGGCTCCTACACGACCAAGAAAGCAGGCCTCGACCGAGTCGAGCGCTTCGCAAAAGAAACACGCGACATCCAGCGGCTCCGATACCCCTTCAACACCACATCGAACCCCCATCAAGAAGAAACAGACGGGAATCGCCTTGCAGCAGAAGCAAGCCTTGATCGAGAACCTGCGACTAGAAAGTACGCGACTTCGACCTCTACAAGTGTAAAACAGGCTGACATTTTCTTCTTCTTTTGCCTTCCTGTAGTCACTGAGCGAGCCCGCAGATTACGCGCCCAGTATCATCTCCAGGCGCAGGGCCTCAGGTCGCGAATTGAGATTCGTCTCAACCGGATACCAACTGCACTCAGGAAGGCCACTATGGGCGACCTACTCCTCAAATACGCAGATCAAGCGCAAGGAGGGCCAAACCGCCCGCTACCGCAGCCTGTCAAGGATCTGCCTATACTGCCAAGTCCTCAAAAGCCTATCCACCAAACCACTCGCGCGCCACAGGTTGGACGCGCCCAGAAGCGGTTGAGGTGAATTGCGTCTAAATACGCTGTAATTTATGTTTCTCTTTCTTTCCTTCGAGACTAACTGACCTTCTAGCAATGAAATCACTATGGATAAAGAGAATGAGCTTCAAAAAGGCGAGCGTCCTAAGAAGAGGGCTCGCGGCGAGGATGGTGGCTTGGTTCACCCAGCACAGGTTTTGTCACCTACCTCGTCCAACTCTCGTTTGGCAAACCGCAGCCGCGCAACGTCCCCCACCAAGTCATATCTGTACAAATCCAGCTCTCCTCTAAAGGCTGGTAACTCAACTCGACCCACAACTGCCACAAATCTGGGGACGCGTACGGGAGGGCTCAGAAAGGTCACTACAACATCCAACTCAAGCTCGAGTTCCAGTGGAGCAACACCGGCGGCAGCAGCGCGGACAAAGCGCACCGCAACAGCCGTGCCTACTGGCCTCCGAGCTAAGCCCGGAGCTCGAACGATGCGCAAGGCTAGCGACAATACCGAATCAAGTGATGGAAGCGCAAATACAGTGCTCCAAAAGACTGCAGGGAAGGGCAACAGTGCAATTACAAGAAAACCTGTCCCAGGGAGTGCAAAGAAACTCGCTTCAGGAGGGATAGTGAAGTCAACAGCGAAGGCAGGGACTGCTGTGTCTACCACTGCTACCGGGAGAACATTGAGGAAGAGAGGATGAAGAACTGGATTTGTAATTTTGAGGATCATGGAGATCTTGGGGATCTTGGGGTTTAGGCATCGGGACATTTTGCGTGGGAAGCCTCGGCGGCAGGCAGCCGGTAGGCGTGTTTTACGGGATACGGTTCGATTTTGTGCCTTGGCACTTGGGATACGGAGTTTGGGCATGTAGCAACACTATGCATTGTTGGACTAAGAACCAACAGGAATCGGGCGTTTTATTTCGATTAATTGCTCATAAGGAATATCATTTCTTCTTCTTGTCATCAACTAGCTCGATGTTGTCCTCTGGTACATCCTTGTACTTTTCCAGAATGAATTCTTCCAGCTCGTCGCTTACGTCTCCCTGGACGACGATTTCTTCGCCGCCGCTGGGAAGCTTTGTCACGGAGGATCCTGTTGCAAACTTCTTTCCGAAATCCTTGGCCACCTAGAGCGAAACACCGGTTAGAGCCGTTCCAGTGCCAGAGGCCAAAGCTGTACCAAACAACCTACCTTTTTCAGATCCAGACCGAACGCCTCCAGGCCAATGACAGCCGTGACAAACTTTTTCTTGTTTCTCTCGATCCGCTTAATGGTAACGACGCTCGTGGCCAGCTTGGTGGCCTGCTTCTGCTCTGCGGCCTCGGCCTTGGCAGCCTTCTTCTGCGCGTCCTTGGCGGCTCTCTTCTGGGCATCGATCGAGAGAGACGAGGCGGCAGCTTCCAAAGCCTCGGGGGACCATATCCTCTCATACATGGCCGGCTGGTTCTTCTCTAGCCATTCCTGGCACTTCTTGACGGTGCCTCCATACTCGCAGTACTACTTGGTCACAGTTGAGCTCGAGACATCAAAACAGCGGGACGTGGTCGATTTTTTCATACCTCTGGAGGCAGAGTACACACTGCAGCAAGAAGCACCGGTTAGAACCAACAAACCACGGTGGATTGAGCAATCGGGGGGGAATATTCAGGGGCAAAGGGGGTTGCATCGTACCTCCGCAGTAAATCACATTTCTGCTCTGAAGCTCCACGGGCGCCTCGGGTTGTTCTGTGTCTGCCATTGTTGGTTGCAGACGCTGGCTGTTCAGGAGCAAGACGCGTGCACTCTCTCGTCTCTCTCGTCAAGTCACAACCAGCAGACCCGTGGCGGGGTAAATTCAGCGAGGCATGGCGGGGCTCGTTTTTGCTGGCGACGTCAATTGCCTGAGGTACCTGGCAGATGTACCTCGTACCTCGTACCCCCAGGCACTGCTAGAGAGTTCCTGGCTGGACACCTGAGGCCAGAAAGCGCTGAGAGCTCTACAGAGTACTGTAAACATTCAGGTGAATATAGTACTCGCTCCATCAATACGAGTCCCCCGTACATTGAAGAACTTGTCGCAGTCGAGCCGCCGTCCCCTTACACGAGCATAATGAGGAAATTCGTCATTTCATTTATCCTGTTGACAACCTTATCTTGCAGCGCTAGCAGTCTCTTCATCAAGTGATGAAAAACTTCCTGGTGCATACCCGCGTCGGTAGCGCCGCGCGGTCGACGGTTGGCACACTGAGGCTGGTGAGCATCTGCAGCAAGAAAGCTTGTATTTCCAAGCTTCATCACCTGTCACGGCCACTTCATTCTGCATCAATAGTTGCCGTCACTTGATTGCGAACCAGGTTTCCAGGCGTCAACAACAAGCGATCTCGTCTATTGGAATTGGCGCTGCAATAACGCCTCCCAGCTGCAGCTGCACCCTGGTGACGACAAGCATGTTAGCCGCCCAGCTTTGGCGGAAGCCATCGCCATTGGCCGTTTCTCTCGCTCGACTCCCCACGACGGCGAGAGTGTGTGTGCAGCCGCCAGCCAGTCATCGCTGTGCCAAGACGGCGACCAGGAAATTGTCTAATTATAGAAGCAAGACTCAATCGCTCATTGGGCGGTTTCTCCCAATACTAGTGGCTTGACCGCGATCTCGCCTGCGATGGACGTCGTTCACATCGGGTCATGATGCCCTTCAAGCCGCCCTCTCTCGAGGCATCCCAGGGTTAGATGCGCCGGCGCGGCGTTATTACCTTGCACCTGGCTCTGTCGTCTTTGCTGTCCGCCACATCACCCTGTGCCCAATATGCACCGCCTCGTCATACGAGCGAGAGCTGGGCCGTCCATAGGCGCCGAGTAACCTCTAGCCGCCCATCCCCAATCAAGCGGCATCTAGCTTTCTAATAAGACCCAACCTGCCCGAACCAACAGTGTCGGCATTTCCATCCCTTTGCCTTTATTTCTCTTAATTCTCTTCTTTGCGGCGTGGTCTATGTGCAGTAATAGACGCTTTGTTGATCGAAGCAGCCCATCGTTCGAGCTTTTGCATATCGTCGCCGGCCGTCGAGCGTTTTTGCGTTTAATACTTTAATTTTTTTTATTTCCTCTCGATTACGATACATATTAATTGTTTATTTCCTTATTTTCCTCTTTCATCATATCTCTTATTATCACTATCTGGAATAGTGTCTGCGTTACACAATGGCTGAGCCAACACACTTTATACCCAACAACCGTCAACCCCGAGAGTCTTCGCTGGATCGAAGATCAAGGAGGTGTCTTAATCCCATAATAGAAGAGGAAACCGATCATGTTCATGGACAAGCCAGTGCAAAGGGAAAGAGGGCCGATACGTCGCATCTCAACATCACAGCATGGCTATCGCCGATGAGCGATCATTTTCCGACTCCAAGGGGAGTGCACTATCTCGCTGCCCCGATCCTTCCATCATCGCCGTCGACAGTATCAGCTGATGAGAGTTCACCGACGTCATTCTCCAACTCGAACTCGTGGAACCGAACCAGCTCAGTTACCGATGGTACCGAATTCGATGAGCTGTACGATCTCTATGATGTATCTGACGATGAAGCAAACCGGGGGCTGCGCCGTTCATCATCCGTCCGAAGATCTCGAACTGCATCCATGGTTTTTGAACCAGTCATCAGACAACCCACTCCTCTCGTCATCCCACCCACTAGAGATGAGAGTGACGAAGCCTGGACTGCCGTCGATGAGCTCAAGAAAATTACCTCCCCGCTGCCGTTGACCCCATCTGCGAATCTGCCCATGTCTCCTGCGCAAAAGGACTTCTTCGGCAAGCAGCAAGCTTTAGATATCCCTACAATCTCAGCACCACCGTCTCTTGATGGAAGCCTGTCATCCGAGCAACTCGCTACCATGAGTTCCCCTCCAACTCCGGTGATCGGCAACGACGAGACCAACACCGAAACCCCCTGGACAGGCGTCCATTTGCAGCCTGGTGCTCTGGCAACTTTACACGCCTTGTCTGGTGGGGATGAGGATGAAGACTTTGAGGAGCAAGATGATGAGGCTACCGAGTTCAATCAGGCGCAACCCCAGCAGGTCCCTGAAATGCAACAGAGTTCTCTGCGACTTGTTACCAATTTTCTATCTCAGGCAACTCGCGAGAACACCCGTTCCCCCAATGTTGCCCGTCAGTCTTTGGCAGGACTTACAAGGCTCAGCATTCCATCTCCCGGCGGCTTCTTTTCTGGATTGTCACCTCGAAGCAGGAATACTTGGCACCCTAGAACCCTCTCGCCGCTCGATTTAATTCCCCCGACATCTACGACAGCAGAGCAGTTCTATCGTTGCCCCTGGAACGCCAGCATCGATGCATCCATTCCCCCAGTTCCTCAGCGGGGCGAAGCTGAGGACTTCTACCGAAGCGTGAGCTTGATGTCGTCTGCCCCCGTTGAGCATATTGTGGAGGTTCAAGCCGATGAGATCAATGAGGATGATTTACCCACTGCTAGGCCCATCCTAAATCTTCAGACAAATACCCAAGTAAGCGAGGCCGCCAAGTCTCCTTCTTCTCCCGATGCGGACGATATCCCAACCGAAATCGTCGAAGACTACGACCCTAGCTATGCTCGAAAGCAACAACTGGAAGCCCTTTCCAATCTTGACCGCACTGAGCTGTGGCTTGTGGCTCAACGAGCATATCTCAAAGGCGTAGATGATGTTGAGACGAATGGCGCTTTGGAAACAATTGAGGAAGATTTGGATGAGGAAGAGGAAGAGGACGTCAAACTGGTGACCAAAACTGAGCCTGAATTCGAGCAGAAGCATGGTCAGAAGGATGTTGTGGCAAAGAAGACTGTGCGGTTTTCCAACATCATTACCACTACTGTGGTGCCAAAGAGCCTTCCATCGAAGCTCCTCCGTAAGGAATCCGCCTACTACCGAGCCTTCCAAGACTACATCGTCCGAACTCAGCAAAGCGATGTTTTTGTTTTCCAACTCGCCCGCTTCGAGGCTCTTCAAGCGCAGAGGGTTGCGCTTCGCTCTGCTCACCACAGCCAACTGCTGGGAAAGTACCAACTTAGTGTTGTTCCCCAGTCCGCAAAGAAGCGCCTGAGTGCCAACGTGGTGCGCGGCGACGACATTCTGACTGATGATCCGGAAACGCTGCGAAAGGAGAAGGAGGCTGAGGCCATGAAGCAAATGACCATGGCTTCGTGGCATGTGGCTGCAGTGAAGTTCCTCAATGGTGGGAAACTCATTTCTGCACCAGTCACCAAGCGTCTGGCCCGGCTCTCGCGAATGGCACCCGGCAAAGATGGTGTTGCTCGCGATCGAGCCAGGATTTTGGACCTTGGCGGCCAGTCAAGCTGCGATTGGGCATGGCACTGCGCCCTCCTTTATCCCAACACCAAGGTTTACACCGTCACCACCAAGGCGGTTCGCCAGCTCTCCAACTCGAACATCCGAGGCCCACCCAACCACCGTCAAGTTGCCGTGGAGCGACTGACCAAGCTTCCCTTTGCGGACAACCAGTTTGATTTGATTTCCGCCCGCGAGCTCCACAGTCTCCTGAAGTTTATTGGGGAGAACGGTGAGGATGAGTGGGAGAACTGCCTCAGCGAATGCATGCGAGTCTTGAAGCCTGGCGGCTACCTTGAGTTTTCCCTTCTCGACTCAGATATCATGAACGCTGGCCCATTGGGCCTTGCTAAGAGCGTGGAGTTTGGCTTCACCCTAAAGACTCTCGGTTATGACCCTAGCCCAACAAAGCTGTGGCTGGGCCGGCTTGCTCGTGCTGGTTTCCACGATGTCCGTCGCGCCTGGGTATGGTCTCCCTGTTCGGGGCCAAGCCAGTGGTCAAGCCCTCCCACTCCTCCCAAGGACAGCCCATCCGGAGCAGACGTTAGAGTCTGTCAGATGGACGCAATGGTTATGGGGAGCACAGATGATATCGCTAGCGTCTGCAGCATCGCTGGCGGCTGGAGCTGGGAAAGATGGCTTCTCCGATGCGAGATGGAGAAAGTTGCCGGTGAATTGAGACTTGTAGACACCGTGACTGCTAGCCCAGCCATCAAGGAAGCGGGCAAGTGTCTGGAGGGTGTCCACGCTGTGATGGAGGAGGGACGCAACGGCAGAGCAGGCTTCCGGATGCTCAACGGGTATGCCAGGAAGCCTCAGGTGACCAAGGCATGATTGCCCGCTGTGTTATGAAACTGTTTTGAACACTTGATGAGCCAGGACGCTCTTTTTGCTTGTTTCTTTTGTCTCCCCTTTTTGCCATGTATTGCTTTGGGAGGCTATATTAAGACTTGACGTCAAGCTACTAGTGTTGTTTGGTCCCTGGATGGACGACGTACTCTTGGGATAGCGAGTAATACTTGGTATTCTCGCAGGAGCTTGTTGTATTCGGAGTTATCCCGGGGGGTGGAGGCACGGGGAGGAAATACGATGATTGCACAGAATTCAAATGATAGTATACAGCTACAAATTATAACTACCGAAGCTTAAATAGGAAAACGAATGGAATACGATTATATAGTTTGAAAAGGGTGCCAACCTCCAAGTGACTACAGTTTTGAATGCCATAATGAGATATAGGAGAAGCATCTTTTACCTTCCCGAGTCTTCATATATCGGCTACTGACACTGTCCTCCTTTAAGGTATGGTTATATAGTTTCTAACCTTCTTCTACGTAAATCTGGTATCTATCAAGTGAGTAAGTCGCATTTACGATGCTTGCTCGCGGCTTTTTCTCTTTATTAAGGCATTCCGGATATTTCTAGGGTAGGCTTCGGGCCCAACGCGGGGAAGAGTGGGCGCATTCCATTCGCCGAAATTTTGGGGCTGGTGCCGCCTGAGCTAGTTCATGCAGAAGAACCATTCGACTAGGTATCCAATCGCAAACATCATCAAAGCGACAGCCAATTGATGCCTCGAGACAGCGGCAGAAACCGACAACCACGACATCCAAACTCGAGCGCGAACCAAGGCACAGGAAGAGGGCAAATGTCGAACCCAAATAACTGGCAGGAGGAGGCGATGCGGCGTCTGCGCCAGATGCAGACGCGGGGCGGGTATCCCGGACGAGGAGGACCGCAGATGCCCAGAGGAGCAAACGGCGCCTTGATTGGAGGAATCTTGCTGGCGGGCGGCGCTTGGGTGCTGTCGAACTCGCTGTTCAACGTGGACGGTGGTCACCGTGCGATCAAGTACCAGCGATTAAGAGGCGTGAGCAAGGAGATTTACGCTGAAGGTAAGGATGGATCAAGATGGAGCTGTTGGAAACCTTTTGGGCTGTGCTGGAGATCAGTCGGCAGAATGTTCAATGGAAGAATGATAAACTGACCATGGGACTAATCTTTTAGGAACACACATCAACATTCCTTGGTTCGAGACGCCCATCGTCTACGATGTACGAGCGAGGCCGCGCAACGTTGCTTCACTGACTGGCACCAAAGACTTGCAGATGGTCAACATCACCTGCCGTGTTCTGTCAAGACCGAATGTCGAAGCTCTGCCTCAGATCTACCGAACACTTGGAACCGACTACGATGAGCGAGTGCTGCCATCAATTGTGAACGAGGTTCTCAAGAGCGTGGTTGCTCAGTTCAATGCTAGTCAGCTCATTACACAGCGAGAGATGGTTGCCCGATTAGTACGAGAGAACCTGTCTCGCCGAGCTGCGCGATTCAATATCCTACTCGATGATGTGTCTCTGACGGTACGTCCTCCTCCCCCGGAAAAGTAGCACCCAGTGCAAATGTCTGTGTAACATTGTCTAATGTCTCGTCTCCGATATAGCATCTTGCCTTTTCCCCAGAGTTCACAGCTGCTGTCGAAGCTAAGCAGGTTGCGCAACAAGAGGCACAGCGAGCAGCCTTTGTTGTCGACAAGGCCCGACAGGAGAAGCAGGCCATGGTTGTCAAGGCTCAGGGTGAGGCTCGATCTGCCGAGCTGATTGGCGAGGCCATCAAGAAGAGCAAGGCCTACGTGGAGCTGAAGAAGATTGAGAATGCTAGACTCATTGCTCAGCAGCTGCAAGAATCTGGAGCCAAGAACAGGCTGATGCTGGATTCTGAGGGCCTGGGTCTGAATGTATTTGAGGAGGAGAAGAAATGAGAAGAAAACTGGTGAAGGTGGAAGATAATCTCCGCTGCATGCTTGTGTGTACAATGAAAACTGTATTATAAGAATCTACATGGAGGCTGTAATGGGCTCAGGGCACTGGCCACTGAAATATACAGACACGAATCCTCCCTCATATCGTATTGGAGCATATACCGTCATCGGTATTGGGTGAACTTTCGTACTAGTAGGCAAGATTGATTCATGCTGCAGGCATCATGGCAGCGCTTTAGGCAGGTCTGCGAATGCGTCTGCACTAATAGCACCTAGCCTTCAAGGTAAGCAGACAGACTATTGTCGATCCTGCATTTTCCTAAACCTCTTCCAATAATGTAAATTAATATTTTTCCTTTGTCGCATTTTTTTTTTCTCTTGACAAAGTGTTTTCTTTTCCCTTCGATTGCATGCCCAACAGCAGCTTTTGGGTGGCGCAAGGCGCGCATCTGCAACCCCACCAGACCAGCTCCGACATCCCACCTCCAGTTTCCGTGCCGTCACTTTCAGCCTTGTGAATCCAGACTTGTCAACTCCACAAACAGTCATCCCGACAGAGCCTTGTCTGTGTAAGCAGAGCATCAAACGCATCTAGACTTGCGTGGGACAAACGCATACACGACTCTCTCCCCCCTGGAAAGTCTGATAAGCCAACCAGTGAATCCATCGCCCGATAACCACCGCCGACATGTTGATCAAGTGAGAGAGCTCGCTGGACCCGAGAGTGATGCAACTAGGCTGACAGAGCATACGACTTGCAGGGTGCGAACGTTGACCGGCAAGGAGATTGAACTCGACATCGAGTTAGAGTACAAGGTATACATGCAGTCGCCGTTTACCGCTATTTTTGCCATCAGAATCGGCGGCTGATTGCGCACAGGTCTCCCAGATCAAGGAAAAGGTGGAGGAGAAGGAGGGCATCCCGCCCGTGCAGCAGCGCCTCATCCACGGCGGCAAGCAAATGTACGGATTCCGAACCCCCTCCTATCGAGCGATTTCTCCCAAAATCCGAAGCCAACAAGAGGAGTGACACCATAGCTTACTAATTCGGGATGCAGGACCGATGACAAGACTGCGGCCGAGTACAACCTTGTCGCCGGCGACACTCTGCATCTCGTCCTCGCCCTTAGGGGGGGACGGCACTTTGAATGAATGAGCGACGGAAGCCGAAGCGAATATGTCGACATGTCTCTAAGGGAGCCGAGAGGAGAGCGGTAGATGGGGGGAAGAGAGAAGGCAACATGCGGAAGGGCACTATTTTTGTAGTTGGTATACGGTATCTTGCTGCCGGTTACGTTGCGTACATTTGGTCATTTGATAGATTGAGCTACATAAACCATGACAAGCTCTCCCTGGAAAGCTCTATTATCGCGGAGCTTTCGTGTTTGAGAATGACGTGGATAGTGATTTGCGGCAAATGCATATGAATAGATACTCGGACTTGAACTGACGAGAACGCAAGCAAACTGATGACGTGCATGACACAGCTGCGAATCATAGCAAAAGGGAGTCTTTATGTCTGTTCAAAACAAAGAACTTGAATTGATTGAAGCACACATAGTAAGCACTGCTTGAATCCTCCTACTGAAACACTTTTCCGCCTGTCTCTAATAATTACACGCAGCTTTGTGTCATATTTGGCGATATTCGGCCATCTCGCCTGGTTCACTGCTGAAAAAAAGAAGATGTTAAAAAAACAAAGACCCATTATTCCTTTATTCAAACTAAAATCTCTAAGCCTCGAGGGCTGTTCCAAAACTCCCTTCACCATGCAGTTGGTATGGGCCCATCTCGCCCCAGGTATCAAAAGAAGAAAGACAATACGAGAACGCAACAAACCCCCACGACAAAGGAAAACAACACAACCTGCCTTTCACTCTATCTCCGCTTGGGCCGCATGAAAATGTCTACAGCCTTGCGCTTGCGAGGAGCTGAGGCGGAGGCTGCCGCGGCCTGGTATTGAGCGTCCACATCCGCCAGATGTTCCTCGGCCGACTGAGGTGAACTTCCTTCATCCATGGGTGGGGTGGTGCGCGTCTCGAGTAGGTGAGTCGACGAAGCTTTTGTAGGTCCTTTTGACGGTTTCGATTCTGGCGCTCTGGTGATGACTGCAGGCTTGACAGAAGGCTTGAAACCTCCAAACTTTCGCTGGAGGGAGCTGGTAGGTGCCTTTGATGCGGGCCTGGCTGCCGATTTGGGAGTAGGTTGCTTTGAATTGGCCGAATCGTCGTAATCGTCATCGCCGCCATCGTCGTCTTCAGAATCGGAGACAAAGGTGGCTCGTCGTTCAAATTCTTCCAGGGCGGCTTCTAGGGGCGAGACCTTTGTAAGTTCCTTGGGGGCTGGTCGATATGCTGGCTGTGCAGCCCTTTTGTGGTCATTGATCATGGCCGCTGGAGCTTTCATGACGATGGGGCGTCTCGACGGAGCTTTGATGGGTCGTGAAAGGGAGCCGTGGATGTTGGCAATCTCTTTGACTTCACGGCGGACCTTTCGCATCACGCTCGCTCCGTTTGCAGTCTTTGTGCGGCTGCCACCACCAAAGGTCAGGGCGTTGGAACTACCCTCGCGGGGGCCGGTGTACCGTCTGATGGCAAACTTTGCGGAACTGGGAAGAGCTTTGCCGCTGACAATCTTGCTGGTGTTTTTCTCCTTATCTTGGCGGAGGCCGGCGAGGGCGGATTTGAGCTTGTTCTCGCTCTCTTGAAGAGCCGTGTCGTGTTCATTCTTGTACTTTTCCCAGACCTTGTACCATTTCTTGGGGTCCCTTGGCTGGTATGCTTTGGTTTTGGATTCCAGGGGAAAGTCGCGCTCGATGAACTTGAGCCATATCTCTGCAGTCTGGCCTTCGATTTGGGGTGAATTGAGTTCAATCTGTCGGAGCTGAGCGGCATTGTCCACCTTGATTAAAATTTCGCGGACGGTCTCATAGCTGAGAAAGCCGATGTTGTCGATATCCCGGATATTCTTGAGGCAGGCCATGATGGCGAGTTCTCTGAGTGATTTGACGAAAGACATGATGGGCAGGATGGGAATGGGGGGAGCCGACGACTTATATAGAAAGTAGATACGGATGGGCAAACAAAAGTGACTGGAGCTCTACAGGGCTTTGCAAAACAGAGTCAACAAAGAATCAGTTGTTGATCAAGTAACAACGGACAAGGTGGCAGTGAACAGCTGGCAGTGAGTCCAGAGTGAGACGGCGTCGGTACGGGAGTAGAAAGTGAGGGCCAGCGGGTGCCCTGGCGATTCGGTGGCTTGAATCTCCCACCCCCCAAGCCTATCAGGGCAGTTAATCCGACGCCATGCAAACCATCACGATGGTATAAGATGAAGACGAGGTTATATATGAGTCAAAGACTGGATGACGGCGATATATTAATGCGCGGTAACGATAATTGCTTCAGTTGCTACGGGTACAAGTACAGGCTGCGTCTGACGTCTTTGGAAAGGGTCAAACCGTCAGCCTCGTGCACGGACCAGCGCTGCATCCGCTAGTACCAAAGCTGATGCTGCAGGTTGGCGGTGCAAGTATCAAGTACCGACACAGTATCGCAAACCGAGCTCTGGCATTTCGTCACTGTACACAGTGCGCAGCAGCCTTGAGGGGCTCTACAGGCTCTCAGCAGTGCGATAGTGCAGAGGAGCCGCTGGAGCAGCCCGCCAAGTTTGGGAACCTCAGGCTAGCGCTGGTGCATGTTCTTTGTTACCACCAAGCTCCGGCCCACAGTGACGCCTGCTGCTTTGTTTTCCAACTTCATAACTCAACACGCAGCAGCTCGCCGACTTGCCGCAGCTCCTCCTTGTGCCGCTCCAATCGAATCACCCGACACGAGATCTCGAACCTCCAGAGACAAGACTCGAGATGGCTGACTCAGGATTCGTTAAGTCCGAGTTCGTCAAGCCCGAGCCGGCGGCATCGCCAATGGCACTTGACGAGGATGACCTCTTCGAAGATGCCGGTGACCTGGATTTCTATGACAAGTCAACCCCCGGAAACACATTTGAGACGCTGTATCTTGCGCGCGTCCCCAAATACATGTGGGATGCTTGGATCAAGCTGACGGAGAAGCTGGGCGACGACGACGAGATCCAGATCGGCACGTTACGGACCTGGAACGAGCCACAGATGGACGCAATGACAGATGGAAGCCCTCGCGAACTCACCAAGCTGCGCATGCTTCTCACAGCAAACACTCCCGAGCATCAGCTTTTGCCTCGCGAGTACGACCTGGAAATCCTCGACCAGGATGTGAATAATTCCTTCATCTTCAGCGAAGAAGATTTACCGGGCTTCAAATCCAAGAACAAGGCGCGCGCTGATGCTGCAAGTGCCGGTATACCGCTGGCCCTTTTACGATCAAGAGGAAACGCCAATTCCGAGAGACCAACCTACGATCGAAGGAGCAGATATCAGCCCTATTACCGCAAAGCCATCCCGAGTATGTTGGCAATCTTTTACAAGGCAGGTATTCGCGCGGGATGCTAATGAGTTTTTCTTTTTCACAGAGAAGACGAAAATCTTTGGCAAGATTAGATATGATCTACGCGTCGAACCACGGAATCTTCGAGAGGAGGAAGAGCTCTTGGCGAAGCGTATTTTCGAAGCAGAAAACTCCAAGTCGAAGCTTCAAATCATTAGCAGAAACAAGGCCTCTTCCATTATCAACCCCGGATCTGCAGGCTCTGTCAGCTGGGGAGGCAATTTTATCGTGCGTGTGCCTGTTCCCTGCTGTAGTTTGGTGTTGCTGCTAACAAGCCTGATTAGAAAAATGCCCCCTCCACCGTCAAACCCAAGAAGGGCGAAATTCTCAAGGCAACTCGTATTCCGAAAAACCAGCTTCTCGATCTTATTTTCGATTGTTTCCGACAATATCAGTATTGGTCAATGAAGGCGCTGCGGCAGAGAACTCAGCAGCCGGATTCGTACCTACGCCAGGTCTTGGAAGAAGTTGCCGTGCTCAACAAGAGCGGCCCGTTTGCCAACCACTACTGCTTAAGTGAGGCATATCGAGATAAGGGTGGTAACGATGCCAAGGAGGCTGCTGCGGAGGCGGATGATGACGGGGACGACGATGAGGGAGAAGAAATGGAGGATGTTCTGGTTATGCAATGAACACTTCTTCGATATGCCCTTGCCTATACTTTGACGAGGCAATACATGTATAAGACACCGAGGGGTGTTTATATCTCAAAGGAGAAGGCGACGAGAACAATTAATTGTGAAAACAGGTTCAACGGATGTCGACTGGCGTTGGGGCGTTGGGATATTGGGTTCATGCCGCTTAGAGCATTTGATACCCTTCATGATAGATGATCCTAGCTAAGGGGATAGATCAAATCAAAGGATTATGCCTGACTTTCACTTATAACACTTATCTTATTTACTACTCTGTTCATATGGGGCTTGGTATCAAGAATTCAAGACGAGAGCTACTACTCAGTCACTAGCCTAACCTTGCAATTCAACTAGGGAACGCCTCTTCAGCACCCCAACCTTGCTATCCGGCATCCCGTGTCGCAAATAATACCGAATACTGGACGAAGTTGATTATCGTAGTAAATACCAGAAGAGTATAGCCATGGTAGCAGACAGTAGTACTAGTAGCAGATACTTGAAGACCCTTAACTCAGCTGGATATTCACTATTTAGGTGTCCAATGCTCAAACTTCACGCAGTCGCTGGGGTACTTGCCCTTTAACTATTACCTAATAGTCATATATACTCCGTAGACTAGCATGATATCGATTTGCCCGATTTACTACAAGCAACAAGCTCTTGATTGGCCAGCCATTGCTTGCGCTGTCTCGGAAGTAGCGGCGTTTTATCACCTACGTCATGTCGGAATCGATTAAGCCGGGGTAAGCCATCAATCTTAATTACGGACTGCATGCCATCGCCATTATAGGTTACATCCAGATGGCCAATTCAGGGACGGTACTGTCTGATCACTTTGATAGAAGTTGCCCACTGACTCGACTGCTTTTTTGTGTCTCCTATAAGTACACATCTTGAGCTCAAAAGATACCTGTACATATATCATGGTAGCATCGTGTCTAGTACGTCATTGACGAGCATCGATCGAGACTTCTGCAGCAGCGAAACTACCTATGGCAGTCAGCTTGCTGCTTCCTTCCCTAGCTGCCACTCTACGAATTGCCGTTCCCCAAGATAGTCGCAACCTTGAGGCCATTGGTTGCAAACCCCTCACTGCCCAGTACTCAGCCCCAAAGTACTCCATACACAATGATAGAGCTGGTGGTCGTTAGTGTTGTCAGTGATGACCTCATATCAGTGTTAACATTACCAGCAGTTCCCACTACTTTGGTGGACATGCTCGTAATGTACTTCCACCTCGTGTGGCAGGTATTGGAGAACTGGTGCTATATTAGAACGGGCAACCGCGGTTCCGGGGGCCATTTGCCTGGTCATAGCAGAGCCGCCTTTTGTGAGGGAGAATCTACTTTAGGAGTAAACAGAGCAGAGACTCAGCCCAGAACATATCGTGAACATACAACAATACAGCTACCGCCTTTTCCGCTGAACAACTGCAACATACTAGATTGATCCTACTAGCCTGCACAATGGCGATGCATTCCGCAACCAATCGCCGTGCCCAGTCTGGCGGGTATCTTCCCATCGAAGACTATGGCATGGTGGGCAATATGCACACCTGTGCTCTTGTTGGCCTTGATGGGAGCATCGACTTCATGTGCTGGTGAGTCTTCAAGGGCCAACTCACAAGGCTGCAGGCCATCTTGTATTAAATTCGATCTAGGCCTGACTTTGATTCGCCGTCTGTCTTCTGCCGCCTTCTTGACAAGAACAAGGGAGGCTACTTTAGTGTCTCTCCGCCTCCTGATCTCGGCTGTACCACGAAACAGCAGTATCTGCCGTCCTCGTGCATTCTACAGACCAGATACATTCACGAGGAAGGCGTCGTTGATGTCGTGGACTTTTTTCCTAGGCCCAAGAGCGCCAAAGTCATGACCAAAGGCTACAAGCAGAATGCCTATCGTGAGGCCACGAATGTGCAAGAAGAGTTGAAGAAATGGGCCGTCCGGCGTGTGGAGTGCATTCGTGGATCCTTACCCGTAGGTATGAAACACCTTCATTTCTCATGGGCAAGATTCTAGGATCGTTTTGAGTAGGTGTAATAGGACTAATCTAACAACTACCGCAGATGTTGAAATATTCCCTGCTTTTGGCTATGGCTTACACCCCCATGAGACAACACTTTTACGGGCCACGCACACATCGAATGATCGGGAAAGCAAGATCGGGACCTTCCACAGCCAGGATGTTAAACTTCAGCTTGACGTAGCTGTTGACAACCAAATGGGGCAAAATTATCCAGACATCACTTTTCAAAAAGTCAAGAAAGAGGCGATGCTCGGAGAGGGCTTGGAATCTCGTTTTACTCTCACTGCTGGCCAATCCATTTCATTCATTTTAAGAAATGACATCCCCAATCATATCGCCGAAGTTATCACGGATGAAATCGTGGACCACCAGCAGCACGACACTCAGATGTTCTGGTACAACTTCGTCACCCAGTCCAAATACAAGGGGCGATGGAGAGAAGTGGTGGCTCGGAGCCTAATGATTTTGAAGTTACTAACATATGGTAAACCGTCATATAGAATTACACGTTTTTAGAAGCCCTGCTAACACGCAGTATAGAACCAACCGGAGCCATTATTGCCGCCCCTACCTTCTCCTTGCCCGAAGACATAGGTGGCGTGAGAAATTGGGATTATCGTTTCTCGTGGGTTCGGGACTCGAGCTTTACTATATACATTCTTCTCCGCCTTGGTTTCAAAGCCGAGGCAGACGCCTATATGGAGTTTATCATGGAGCGCTTCACTCAATCCATAGGACCAGATGGTGGATTGCCCATCATGTTCACCATTCGTGGGGAGACTCGACATCCCTGAGATCACCCTGGATCACTTTGAAGGCTACCGAGGTAGTGCTCCCGTCCGCATTGGTAACGGCGCTGCTTTCCACCTTCAATTTGATGTATATGGTGAATTGATGGATTCCATCTACTTGTACAACAAATATGGAAAGCCAGTGTCTTGGGATATTTGGTGTGCTGTTCGGCGAATGCTAGGTTTGTATCGTCCGTCATTTTGTCACTTATTACAATTCACTGACTTCGTTACCTGGCAGACTATGTCTTGACCATCATTGGTAGTAAGTACACTGCCCAGCTACGTGTTCTAGGCAGGTGAATTGACAAAGTATAGAAACCGACATGTCCATCTGGGAAGTGAGAGGTGATAAGCAACGTTTCACCATTTCACAAGTCTTCCTCTGGGTGGCATTTGATCGCGGTCTTCGACTTGCGGAAAAGAGATGTCTCCCATGCCCCAACAGAGCAAAATGGCTGGAAGCCCGTGATAGCATTTATGAAGAAATTATGGAAAAAGGTTCGTAACCACACCTGTCTTACCTTGCTTTAAGTCAATACTCCATTCTCACCCCACCTTAGGATACAACAAAGAGATGAAGTCGTTCATCCAAAGCTATGAAGCTAATACTGTGCTGGATTCGTCCATTTTGCTGGCGCCTCTTGTGTTTTTCATTTCACCAAGCGACCCTCGTTTTATAAGCACGCTCGATCGAATTATGCTACCACCAGAGGAAGGAGGATTAACGAGTACTGGGCTGGTGTATCGATATGACACGGATGCGTCAGATGACGGTAAGTCATGGGTGAATATCGAAATAGAAAGGTCGATGAAGCTAACCATTAATTCTTTGCAAAGGCGTTGGAGGAAGAGACGGAGCCTTCTCGATCTGTACGTTTTGGCTCGTTGAAGCTATGACCCGTGCAAGTATCCACGAGCCCAAGTATCTTTCACGAGCTTTGAATCTTTTCCAGAACATGCTCCAGTTTTCGAACCACCTGTCCATGTTCTCGGAAGAGATTGCTCGAAGTGGTGAACAGCTAGGCAACACACCACAGGCTTTTAGCCACCTGTCGCTTATTAGTGCGGCGTTCAACCTTGACCGCGTGTTTGAAGGATGGCAAGATTCTCGCTGATGTATCTCTTCTGAATGGCGGCGACGCGTTCAATTATGTTGATTTATTTACTCTGTATTCTTATTTTCCTTTTTGGGATGCCTGATTGAAGGTTCAAATGTCAATTTTAATATCTATATGTTTGTGCACGTATCGTTGATGCCTCTGACATGAAGTTGCGTGCTGTTTATGAACAATTAGAAAAGAAAGGGGGAGAATTCATATCCAACCCTCTCCATCTCGCTTTATTATCTCAGTATAATATCACTCCTTCGTCTAGCTCGGTACACATGGTTCCTCTAAGATGGCAGATAGCCTTCGCCGCTGATGGGTATGAGCGTCATGCTTGACCGTACCATGGATCCTCTCATTCAATTCCGGGTAGCAGTTGCAACGCATTTCGCCGCTTTCATTGGAACTGGACCTATTCAATGTGATTTTATGGCGTGGTGCGACACAACATTCGCATTTTGGAGGCGGATTTCTTGAGCGTAGTTGATGATTTGGACCCTCCATCTCGTTATAAGCATTGGCGCCGCATGGTTTGAGACGCCGACTCCGGGCTTCGGTTGTGCGACTCGGCGATGTGAGAATGTAAACAGTAGACATTGTGCCTCGAAATTCTATGTGGAATGAGGTTCCGAAAAGATTAAGGACTCGATGAGGGTTGGCAATCGCAAAGTAGAGAGTAGCAGCCAGATGCAGGGAGAGATATGGCTTGACAGGCGGAATGTTTTTTTTTTGGCTTTGAGAAGATGAGACTGGCCTCAGCAGGTGGTTATAGAATCCGGATTAGCTATTCGCCAGGCTCTAACGGCGCCTCATATTCCTTTATAAATCATGAGGCTTTGGAAATATGATCCAGGGTCTGGCTCTCCAAAATCTCACGAAAGTTGCGTGCCCAAAAGATGTTTGCTCCGTCATCGGGGTGGCCGACATGCGGGACGCGGATGCCAACTCGCTCGAGTGTTTGCATGAGCGACGATGTGGCGTCGGCGGATATGACAATGCCGTGGTGGGCAAGGAGACATTCCATGTCGGTAGTTGAATCGCCAAAGTAGACGGTCGGATTAGACGAGTGCTCTTGTTTGGAGATGAGTTGGTTCAACGAATTGGCCTTGTCCCGCGAAGTGGTTAGTCTGACGCCGTCGTTGAACTCGGCGGGGCCTTGGATTGTGCCGTCGGCGGAGATGCGGTTGGTGATGATTGGGATATTGTGCGGATGAAGCACGCCCTCTATAAACTCCCTGGACCAATTCACGGAGATGACGGCAACATGCCACCCATTCTCCCGCGCCATGTCAAGCATTTCGATGAAGCCCTCTCTCACGACGATGGAGCCGCTGCAAACTTGGTCCCTGCCCATCTGAAACAGATGCTGGCTCGTCAGTCCGGTGAACAGACCCGACTTGTCGACTCTATCCAGCGACGCATTCTCCGTGTCTGTGAGACTCGAGAGGTAGGCGAGTTCCTGACTGGGCGAGCAGCGCTCGTGCGAAGGCGGGGTGAAGGCGTTTGCAAAGGCCTTGTGGTCATCGCCGTACGCTTGGACAATGTCATCCCATGCTGTTTGCAGATGTTTGTCGTTGCGCTGGGATTGGAAGGAGATTGCGGACTGGGCGAGCTGGAAGATTGTGTCTTTGACGGTGATTGTGCCGTCAAAGTCGAAGATGAGATTCATGGCGTGTTGGCTTGGTGGAGGCGATTGGGAAGCTGGGCGGATGGTAATTGTTGTTGCTGCTGCTGCTGTTCTTGTTTGATGGCCAGGTGGATTGAAATTTATGCTGAGTTTGTATTGGTAATAAAGTTTGTGATTGTATGGAGGAGGATAACGCAAATGAGGGTGATGGATCGACAGTTGCGTCAAGATCCGTTGGAAGCCGGAGTGTAGAGGGGTCACATGTTGTCTCATGATGTTTCTTGTTTAGCCATCTTCCGCTCCTCCGTGTTACTAAACAGCCCTTTTTGGTCAAATTTACTGATAATTGTAGAGTTTTCATTCATTTCATTTCCTTTTTTGCTTGTTGCTACTATTGTATAAATCCACTTGTTTCAATGATGGCACACATGCATGACTAGTATGTCTGTATATCTCATCTTGTGAAATAGTTCTTTATTGCATTATCTGGATTGACTGGATTGTCATATCCCATCCAATCAGACACACTGAATAAATTAAAACAACTCTATTTATATATATCATGGTGCCACGATGTTTGCTTCTATATTTATTTGCATGTACTGGCAGCTCTCACTCCCTGCTGCTGAACCCCTGCACGGTATCCCGTCTACCAAATCACGTGCACATGCCAAAGCTCCCCGCTAGACCTGGTCGGTACCTTGTCCATCTCCAATCGCAGTGGCGCTCCAACGTATCGAATCGTAGCTTGCTGGCAGGAAAGCAGCACAGGCCAGATTCGCCAGATCGCATTTGTCTCGTTTCTTCCACCCGCAAACCCCCCTTCTCCCTCTATACTACAGTCTATTCGCAGTTATATCTTCAAGATGGTAAGAAGCGCAGCTTTTTGCAGCTCCTTCCCCCCCTCCCATTGCGCAATTCTCGAGGTGGCTAACCAAGGAATCCTCATCCAGGCGACGCAAGTCATCTCCAACTCTGGCCATGATGATATGATTGTATGTTCGACCTCTACACCTCGATCCCGCTTGATATCGCTATAGAAATACGCTTCGAATCCTTGCTGTGCCCTCTCTTTCTCCATGGCTATCCACATTTATGCGATACACAACAAAGAGTGCGCTTTGGCTAACTAATACCGAATCTAGCATGATGCTGTTCTCGATTACTACGGACGAAAGCTGGCGACCTGCTCAAGCGACCGAACGATTAAGATCTTTGAGATTGAGGGCGAGACACAACGTCTAGTTGAGACTTTGAAGGGGTGAGACGATATCTTCCCAGGAACATGCCGATACGATGACCTTTCCGACACCAGAGTCACTAACACGACGTCCCATTTAGTCACGAAGGTGCTGTATGGTGCGTTGCCTGGGCGCATCCCAAGTATGGTAACATCCTGGCATCGGCTGGTTACGATGGCAAGGTCTTTATCTGGAAGGAACAGGGCGCCCAGAACAGCCAGTGGCAGCGAATCTACGACTTCCCTCTGCACAAGGGCTCGGTCAACATTGTCTCCTGGTCTCCCCATGAGGCAGGCTGCCTCCTCGCCTGCGCATCGTCTGATGGCAACGTCAGCGTCCTCGAGTTCAAAGACAACAGCGTCGACCATGTCACATTCCAGGCTCACGGCCTCGGTGTCAACTCCGTCTCCTGGGCCCCGGCCACCTCACCTGGCAGCATCGTTAGCAGCGCCCCAGGCCCTGGTGCCACCGGTAACCGACGGTTCGTCACCGGTGGTTCTGACAACTTGATCAAAATCTGGACTTTCGATCCCGCCACGCAGTCATACAAGCAAGAGGGCGAAGCGTTGACGGGCCATAGCGACTGGGTTCGCGACGTTGCGTGGTCTCCCACCGTCCTGCAAAAGTCATATATTGCATCGGCTTCCCAGGATAAGACTGTCCGCATCTGGACGTCAGACCAGTCTAGCGGCGGCCAGTGGGCAAGCAAGGTGCTCAACTTTGATGCCCCTGTTTGGCGTGTTAGCTGGTCTTTGAGCGGCAATGTTCTTGCTGTTAGCTGCGCAGACAACAAGGTATCCCTGTGGCAAGAGAATCTACGGGGTGAAGTGGGAGTGCGTCAAGTCGATTGAAGAGTAAGACGATGACGAGGAGACGAGAAAGAAAATGCGAAAATATTTGATATAATGACATGGCGTTTGTTGGTGAGCTAGGTGTCCAAGGCAAGAAGAGAAAAAAAGGGAGGAAACAATCATGGATAGGACAAGTCGATTTACCATACGTGCCCTATTCAGTGGAGAGAGCGCAGCACTACGGATACGATGCCAATGCTTGATGGCGAACTGGTCACGTTAGATGGGGCCATTATGGCTGCATGCAATAATTCTTTGGAGAGCTTTTACATAGAGGTTAAGCACCAAATTTTCACTTTGAGCCAAGAGATATAATGGATTTGACATGGCCATGATGCTGGATTACCTTATCTTTGACCTTGCTGATTACCGACTTGTCGATGAGTAACTATTATTGTTTGCTTTGTCTAACATTGGCGTTGACCTTGTCCAAGTATAGACGACAAAGAAACGAGAAAGTTCAAAAGATATTTATAGCGAATGCGTTCAAAACAAAGACAATCAAAGATTGAGGAACATTGCTGAAAGAGAACAAGATGGTGTCCAATATCGGAAATGAACACAGGAAGATGGGGATTGATGTTTTAAAACACACAAAGGATTGAAATAATATAAATCCTAACAAGTTGTCAAATCCGAGTTGACGTTTTGACCATCAGTCTTCTCAATTCCCAGGTCTTGCTGATATCGTCCAGGCTCTGTCGGTATAATCGTGTCAACCTCGTCCATCTTACTCTCAAAGCACTCTCTCCTCAGCAGCGAAGATGGCAAAGTCCGCACCGTACATCTCCATCCCGGGAGTGGCCAACTTTCGAGACATTGGCGGCACTCCCATCGCTTCGCATCCTGGAAAAGAGGTTCGGCGCAACATTGTCTTTCGTTCAGCCCGGCCTGATATTTCGACACCCAGAGGGAAAGCAAAGCTACAGATGCTCGCCATTACTCACACGTATGATCTCCGTTCAACACAGGAGCTTTCTTCTTCAAATTCAAAATCCTACGACAAGGGCAAGCTGATTTGGGCGGGCACAACGACTCGAGTGTCCGTACCTGTGTTCCGGCCCGAGGAGTATGCCCCCGATGCTGTCGTTGCGAGGTTTGCAAAGCATGGGGCAAGTTGCGAGGTGAGACATCTGTTTCAACTTGGATGACGAGGAACATGCCAATGTCTATGTTGAATAGATGCTCGATGACATTTTGCTGACCAACTTTCAAAGGGATTCGCCGAGGCCTTCTCAGAGATCCTCTTCTCGGCAAGCCATGTCCAGAACAAAGCGCGCCCCTTTGCAACCATTCTTGAGCACTTATCTGATGCTAACCCTCCAACCCCTACTGCTAATTCACTGCAGCCTAGGCAAAGACAGAACAGGCGTCATCAGCGCCTTGATTCTATCTCTCTGCGGCGTGAGCGATGAGGCCGTGGCCAAGGATTATTCCCTCACGGAAGCCGAGTTGGCTCCGCATCTTCCATCACTTGCTGATAAGCTTTCAGGCAACCCGGCTTTTAAAGGGACTCGTAAGGATGCAGAAGTTTTGGTGCGAACGCGGTGAGTAGCTCTTCTTCCATGTTATAGACGTGAAGGCATATGTGGGCTCTTGACTTACTGACGGTTATGTTATAGAAAGGAGAATATGCTTTGCTTTTTGATGAAGCTTCGAAAGAGGTACGGTTCGATTGAGAAGTGCGTCATTGGACATAATCTGCTCCAGGCCGATGGCATTGCTCGACTGAGACGCAATATGATTGTTGACGCCTCCAAGAACCATTCGATTGTCGGTAAGTTCTGAGGCTCTACTATCTATCTTTCAAATGGAGAGGATTGGGCTAATACGATTCATTTTGGCAAGATGCATGGGAGGAGATGGATTTTGCGTGATTGCTTTGCTTGTTAACTGGAGTTTTAAATACTGATGCGGGGATTTGTTGCGTCTAATTGATGCCATGTAAACTAGCTTGCAAGATGTTGAATAGAGGCGTTTTTACTGGATAATACATTGACACTCAAAAGATCATTTCCCAACATGAAATGTGAATTCTTGATTGCCATTTGACCACTCAAGAGCTAGTTTGTTTGCCTGCATCTACTTTGTTGGCCATTGATGTGATGGCATAACCGTACATGAGACGCGCTGCTGCCTGCGCACGACAACCAACGACACCAACGTTTCACTTCTTCGCATTGCCTTCCCCTCTTCTCGTGGCTTCTTCAACTCCATCTTCATCATAAGAGAAACATTTCAAGTGTGAATTTACCCGCCGTTGTCAGCTGTCTTTGTACACCATGGCAACTCCAAGCCGCAATGCCCCAAACCACAAAATCATCGGCACCAAAGACCCAGCGAAATCCTACACCGACCGCAAATCCACTCGCGTCGTGGCCCTCAAGCCCTCGGGCAAAGTCGCGATAATCTACGTCAAAGAAGGAAACTACTACAAACTCCCCGGCGGCGGCATCGAGGCAGATGAGAGTCCCACGGATGCCGCTCTGCGCGAGGTCAAGGAAGAAACGGGAGCGATAGTTGCTCTCCGCAGCACCGACTACTTTGCCACGACTGAAGAGTTTCGCTTCCAGCAGCATCAGGTTTCTTACTGCTATTTGGCCGACGTTGTTGATGAGGCGGGGGAGCCGTGTTTGACGCAAGAGGAGCTTGCCGATGGGTTTGTCCAGCAGTGGATGACGGTGAACAAGGCCTTGGAGGCCATGTCTGCGGTTGAACCAACAACGGAATTTGGCTGTTTTGTGAAGGAGCGAGATGTCTTTGTTTTGACAGAGGCCATGAGACTTGTTGAATCGTCCAGTTAAACTATACGAGGCTTCCCTTGCTGAGTTGCATTTCGATGTCTTTGCCTTGCATTTGGTTACGATCGTTATGAGCTTGGTACAAATGAGATCAATGTTAAGAAAGACCATCACAGCTTTGATATATATGCCAAGATACCGGTTCAGAAACCCGTCACATCCATTGCCAACATATAATGACCAAGACCGCAACACACGCCGCCCAAATACGATAAAATCGCCTTCTACTTTTAGATACATCGATTATAATAATCTTTCCTTCCGCTCTCTCTGCCGCCATCATAAGCCTCCTCATTCTTGTTCCATCAATCCCGCAGGGATGAATCCCATAGACAGCCTCGGCCAGCATTCGTAGTTGCATTGGAAATAGACGATCCCCGTAGTGCTCCATGATGTCGCTTTTCTCGACAGCGCACTGCAGATTTTGCCATTGCGATGGGTCCATCCCAAACTTCTCGCAGGCTGCGCTCTTCTCCTTGGTCCACCATGGAGGCAACAGGCCCGGAATGGTGGCAGCCTTTCTCAAGAACTTGCGAAAGCCGCGTCGTCCGCTCTTGCAACCGGCATAGATGCTGTCTTGCATCAATTCGGCTTTGAAGACATACGTGTCCTCAACGCGAAGGCGGTAAGCGTCGATGAGGAGCTTGTATACGTCGGTTTCTGGGCGGTTGTGAAGATATGTACCTTGGTCGAGACGGGCGAAGGGCATGGAGATGGGCTGCTCGAGCCCTTTTGTGGGCGATGAGTAGATGTTTTCCGATTTCGATACTTCATCCAACATGTGTGGCGACTGCTCTTTGATGTTGGGCTTTGTAGTGTAGCGGCTAAGCATCTGGCCGGTATTATTCAGTCCGTATCTCACTTGATGCAGTCGGGTTGAATTCGGCCATGGCAATCTCTTTGCCAGAGAACCTTCGCCTCGGCTGAAACCCTGCCAATACCGTCCCGCCCCTAATGCCATGGCAAAACGGCTGTTGGGGATAGTGATGCTCATTTTCTGTTGGATTCCTCTTGTGCCCAGTTGATGTTGTGAATGAGGCAGCAAACGCGGAGATTTGAGCCTGATAATGGGCCACCCGTCAAAAGGCAGCTGCACGCACACAGCCGCTTTTTCCTCCTAAAAGTGAGTTACATACAGACGTCAAATCATATGCGGCCGCGATATTGATTCACCGAGCTCATATGCACGCTGCAAGTATTCTCACTCATGGCGTCTATTGGCTACAAAAGTCATGGACAGACCTGGCTCGATGTAGTAATCAGGATATGACTTTATTTATATTAGCTCATGATGGATGTAATACAAGGTTGCCGAAACCTCATATCCAGCGAAATGAGGACAATTTTGTATAAATCTATCCATCAAGACCTAACGAAAGCCATTCAGCAACACAAATGATAGTCCATTATGCGAGTGTGAAAGCGACTGTCATCAAATTCATTGTTTCTAGTACAGATGGTCATTAACACATGAATGATACCCTTTCATCCCAACATGCTTCAATAATCACTCGGCAGCAAACAATACCAATTCCATCTCGCAGATGCCTCAACAACCTCCCAAGACTCAACACGCAAATCTCAACCCGACATCCCAATCTATCCAATAAACGGCACACTCCGTTGCTTCTCAGTCTTCTTCTCAGTCTTCTGCTCAGTCTTCTTCACAGCAAACTCCGCCCTCTCGGCATCCGACATGGACGCAAGACCCATCGCCTTCCGCCTCGCATCCTCCACAGGACAATCCGGGCAATCGCAGTCCGATTCGGTGCCCAAGTTCTCGCAGCACGTCCGAAACACGTCGAGCTTATCAAAAACATCGTCGCAGTTTTCGTTGCTGAAGAATCCGCCAGTGTAGGTGCAGCAGGCGTGCGTGTACTCGGAGACGGTTCGTCCGTACGGGTTCCAGCACTTGCAGGCTTCTGCCGCGGAGAAGAGGGCGACGACGCCGATGATGGCAGAGTAGAATTTCATCTTGACTGCTGATTTTAGAAGGAGCTGAATAAGAGATGATGACTTGTTTGGTTTGTGTGGATGTTGGTAGTAAGCGATCTGTCGTTATAGGCGGGAGAGTGAAGTGTATGCCTTTTCAGAGTCGCTTTCGACCCTTTTATAATCCTTCTCCTCACAACTATTCTTCTAGACAGAGACTCAGAACCTTTTATCTTGCGTGTTAATGACTTCATCCATCTCCTGACTGGATCCATGTGTCATGCCTGAGAGAACACGATGAGACGCTGAGACATCTACGTTCTTAACCCATACCGTTAGATGAAGAGCAGAGCATCTCAAGAATGTGCACAAGGGCCAAGTCTCATTCAACGGCATGTTCAAAGCATGCCTAACTGAATCGTCATTCACATGCCAGCTCAACAGCCTTTCTCCTTGTGATCCTCATAAGAACCTTGGTCTTCCGTCTATTGTCTCAAGCTCTGCCCAAGACTTGAACTCCGAATTCCTTGCGTCAACGTGGTGGCCACAGTCAATGTATATTCACTCGCTCTATGATCACTCAAATTGGACATGGGTTTGGCATTAATTATGAAAATCGTAATGGTAAAAATAGTAAACCATTTTACTGAACAAGCATCCATTCGAGAATAAAGGAGGTGTAACAAGTTGCCTTCACAACACTTTACACCAAAGGGAGTAAGAAAAGATATTGATATTTGCATATGTACTACTGATAAGCTATTGAAAAGAGAGAAATACTTGGGAATCTATCGCAGGGTAAAAGTGTAGAGACATCCCAAGTCCATAGGCAGTAGAGAAGGCTGCCCACTGCCTCACCTTCATGCAAGCAGCAAACCAGCCAACACGGCGGCTTGGACAACTGCCACAGTGCCTTGTCGCTCTGACATGAAACCGCTCGCAGCGTTTTGATCGTTGCCACCGTTGCCGTTGCCGTTGCCGTTGCCGTCACCACCATTGGCCATCACCGTTGCCGTCACCACCGTTGCCGTCACCATTACCGTTGCCGTCACCATTACCGTTGCCATTGCCATTACCGTTGCCATTGCCATTGCCGTTGCCATTGCCATTACCGTTGCCATTGCCATTGCCGTTGCCATTGCCTCCACCGTTGCCATTGCCATTGCCGTTGCCATTGCCTCCACCGTCAGTTCCGGTACCATTCGTTCGTTCAAGAACAAAAATCTCTCCAGTAGCATCAGATGAGAACCACAGGCGATCAGCAGAGTCCCAGGCTAATCCTACAGGGCGGAAACATTGATCGGGACAATTTGAAACATCTGCATTGGCGATGATGTCGGTGACAGCGTTGTTGCTGTTCTGTGGAGCGGTGGGCTGGCCATCAGGGCCAAAGGCAAGGGAGACGATGCGGTATCCAGTAGGCTCATTTCGGTTCCCTTGATTGAGTAAGCATGAGTATGCACAGTTATGGACAGCCCGAAGAATGACTTACAGCTACCGTGAAAGGTCACAAAGGCCTCCGAGGCATTGGGGGCGAATTTGATGTCCAGAGGAGCCGAATGCGCCTGGAAAGCAATTCGAGGAGGAACATAGTCAGTATTGCAGCTTGCGTCCGTCACACTAGGCGGCGCGTCATCGTCGGCAAACTGGTCTCCAACTTGGAGATTCCCTAGGTCGGGAAACCCAGCCGTCGACCAGAGCGTATAGCAGTCAGGATAGCCATAGTTGCCTCCCTGGTGATCAGTAGATCCCAACACGCCGTGGTAGTTGAGCTCTTCAGCAGGATTGTTTTGGTGAATATCCTGGCCTTGGCGTTGAAGCTGGTCGACTGAGTTTTCGACTGACCAAATACCTCCGGTAGAAGGATGCTCAGCAACACCCACAGAATTCCTCAACCCCCAACCAATGAGGGATCCTTCGAGAAAGTTGAATGGTGCATCACCGGGCCTAAGCTGAGTGATGTTGTAGCTACGAATCTGAGAGTGCCCGCTAGTGGATGTCACGGGCATCATCATCCTCATTCGAGTTGCTACCACGAGAAACGAGAAGTGTGTCTGGCTGTCTCTGGGACACGAGCAGCGTGCGAGTCGTGTGATCCGAATTACTCATGTTGGTGACCACAGTGACATTGGAAGAGAGATCAACAGAGATGGCCTGGCTGTCGTAGGCAAAGGAATAGACCCTCTCGGCTGTGGAGACGAAGATTGTTCTGCCATCACCCGAGAGAGCAAGTCCATGGTTGAGCTGGTGTTTCATTTCATTAGCTTGGATTCTTGACACCATCATCTCATCACTTACATTTGGATCCGCAATCAGCGTCGTGTTGCTCGTCACTGTCAAGCAGGTTCCACCGTCATCGTCGAGCGTCAGATGCGTCAACCCAACCCCGGATTGCACCACCAAAAGCCCGCCGTCAGCATCAAAGGCAATGCCCCTGGGCCTGGTCAAGCCATTCGCAATGAGGCGGTATTCCCAGCCACTGGCCGCCACTGGCGCGGGGTACGTAACGTTGAGATTATTGGAGCATGTCTGTGCCGCGGTGCGCCGTTGGAGCAGCTGCATCAGCAGGTATATCAATAACGACAAGAGTTTGTTCATCGTGGCGATAGTAAGCAGAAAACGATGGTCAGAAGCCTCTTCAAAGAATGTTCAAAGAATGTTGTCGGATCCAAGTTACAATGGCAACCGTCCTGAGCGAATCAACAAGATATACGTCAACGACGCATCTAGAAGGAGGCACGGAGGGTTTGAAAGACCGAGACATCGCGTCGGACTAAAAAGAGTAGCAGCTACGGGCTATTCTTCGTCCTTCCTTACGCCTAAAAGACGTTCCATCCTTCCGTGGTTAAACTCGTGACAAGCGAGATCTCCGTCGCAGCGTCCAAAAGGAGGGAGAGGGGAAAGCTCAAGGCTGAGACTTGCTGTCAGGAGCCAAGCTGCACGGTTAAGCATATAATGCAACATCGTAAATCTTGGTGGTAAATCATCGAATCACGCATCCTCCTTGGTCCATGTGGGCATATGCAGGGCTGAGGACGCCGATCCAAATACACATAACAGCAATCTAGAATAATGAGGAGGAGAAGAATGAATCAAAAATCCCATATGTACCTAGCCAGAGTGTATGTGTATGGTTGGCCAATACCAAAGAACAGCACACTGATACTTGATATCCTCATGAGCAAAACCTCATTCTCGGCATAGGAAAGAGACTTTTCTCCATCAATATACAAGGCAAATAGAGGTTAGGTAGTATAGAAAATCGCCAAGTCTAGCAAAAAGTCCAATCACCTCATTCATTCATTCCTACCTTCCCCTCCCGCTTCATCGCAACCCTACCCTCGGCCTCTTCAACGGGTGTGCTTCAGTATTAAACACATACTCATCCAAGCTGATCACATCAGGAGGCGAAAAAATGAGGTAAAAATACTTGAGCGTCTCAGCCATCCAAAAACTCTAGAACCGAGGATAGCACACACATTAGTCAACGCTGTTCCCGAGTAAAAACAAGTTCCATCCCAGTAAAGAAAAAAGAGAAGAAGAAAAAACTCACCTCCATGGAATCGAGCTTCTTCGTCGGCCCCATAACAGTCACGTCCTCAATCGCAGAGTTGGCCAGCTCCGTCTCCGTCGCCTTCATGATGGCCTCAAACATGTCCCACGCAGTGTCCTGCAGATCCGCCTTGCCCGTGATGCGATACAGCACAAACAAGCTCTCAATCGCCTCCGGCCGTAAAATATATCGCGTGTCCCGCGCGTGCTTGAACCCCTTTGGCATCATCTTGCTTCCCTCCTTCGCCCAGCGCGCTTCGTCCCACTCGCACTTGTCCAATGTCTTGCACGGCAGCATGCCGAAGATCTCGGGCATGATGCCCGTGGGGAAGCGGCCGTACGCCCAACCGCACCCGCGCGCGAGACGCTCTCCAATGTCGACGTGGCCGTCAATGTCGAAGAGCTTCCCGCCAAGGGCAAACATGCCTCCGACGAAGCACGTGAGGTGCTGGCTGTCAGCCTGAAGCCCGCTGCCGGCGTTGAACTCGCCGCTAAACAAGATGTCATCCTGATCCGGCAGCATGGGCCTAAACAGGAGATTATTCACTGCCGCGTCCATGGCCGGGCGGTACAGCTTCTCATAGACGCCGTCCACGCCCCCAAGCAGCGCGTGCATCTTGGGCAGATACTCGTAGAGCGAGTCGGCCAATGCCCCGAGCGTAAAGCTGCTGTCGACGGCCATCTCCGCTTTGAAGTTGAGCGTCGTCGGCCACATGCCCGGCAGCAGCGTGTCGTTCTGGATCTTCTCCAGAAAGCGAGTCACGCGATCCGTCGCATCGTAGTACTTGCTGTCGCCCGTCAGCTGCGACAGCCTCGTAAACTCCATGCTCAGCGAGCACGGCGACGCCGACGGGTCGTTGGTACCGGCAACCAGCTTGCCCGACTTTGCCTTTTCAAAGTCGAGCCAGAAGCCAGGCATCCTGTTGGGCGTGTCGAAGCCCATGTACAGCATCTCGCCCAGCTCAACCGCCTTGCGCAGCAGCACTCGCTCGCCGCTCAGGTCGTAGGCGCTCAGCAGCCCTCCCAGGTGGCGGATCGTCGTCTCAAACATGTTGGCCGCCGTCGAATCCGTCACCGACCAGTCCAGCGCGCCCACGGCGGCCGCAGCCTCGGCAAACTCGTCCTTGAAGCCCATGATCCACAACGTATCCAGGGAATCGACCAGCGTCGCGGCCCAGCCGCCAAACGGGTCCTTTGCAGATCCAGACACGGGCGTGAGCTCGTCCCTCATCCAGGCGTGCGATTTGTAGGCATCGTAGCTGCGCTTGAAGGCCCTCCGCACCGCATTACGGCGCTTCTCGGTGACCGCAGAATGGCCAAAGGCTCCGGCCTCCGCCTGGACTTGAGGAAGCGCCGCTGGCTTGCCCGAGGGCAGCGGCTTGATGTCCTTGACGCCATGATGCTGCTGCACCGTCGACCAGTTGAACGAGCTCGGCACGAAGAGAGGCTGCGGTGCGTTGGCCGATGTCAGGTAGTAGACAGCCAATGCGGCCAACAGGAAGCCGCTGAAGAGCACCAAGCGCCCAACCCTCCGCGGCAAGCTCAGACCATTGATTATCCCCATCATGAGTCGATGCTCCTCTTCATCTCGACTGCAATTGAGGTCAAAAGAAGAAACAAAATAAAACAAAAAAAGGCAAAAAAAGGCGATGCCAACACTACCAATTTAGACGTAAGAACAAGACAAAAAAAAACACCCGCGATCCGTCTGTTGCTGCGAAGGTGTCATAATTCCAGCTGGCCAAAACCCAATGCAATTACGCCTCCGATCTGCTAGTGTTTAAGGGGGGGCAACCGGGCGAATCTACTCCGTGTCATTAACTCCCCGCAGCGCATTCTTAGTACTTCATGCTTGCTTGTAAGATTTGTCGAATGGCCAAAGTCGAATAGTGCGACATTAGCCTATAGTGGACAGTTTATGCTGCAGCTCTCCCCATTTAGCCCATATATAAATAAGCACCATGCGAGGAAATCAACACAATATCCGTATGGGGGAAAATATATTGAGATGAATAGAGACCTAAACAAATGAATAGAGGAGAAGGCCAAATTGAAATGTAGGGCCATTGAGTTAAAAAAAAACATAATACGCTTGAACTACTTCGATAAACCGAGTCTTCACGGCCCATGAATATGCTATTCTTCTGAACAAATGACCTCAAATGGACATCTCAGCATACATCCTTGGTCAACAATCGATGGATTCTTCGAGCTGCGCATATTCCAACGCTACCTCTACAGGCAATACAATGGTATGGAAATACAAAAATGCCAGGCACCACCTATATACAACAAAACAGGGAGAAGGCTCATTAGAGGAAGCTAGGGAGACGTGAAACAGCAAGAGACATCTGATGATGCCCAACGCAAAGCCGAACAAAAGGGGAATTGCAAAACTAAAGCAAAACAAGACAAAACAAGAGCAAAGAATCTTCATAATCCCCTACAAAGCATAAAATCAAAACAGGTAGGTAAGTAGCTATATGAAAAAAGGGAATAAAAAAAAGAAAGAAGTAACATGTAGGCCCAGGCGTTCTGCGCTGGTATTCGACACCAATCCGGATCTGTTGTATACCCTGACGCCCTTCAACAAGAAAAGAACAGAAGAGAGAACAAAAATAAAATGCCCAACTGCAGCAAGTCGCTTTTCAATAAAGTCTCTTAAGCCCCCCTTGACGCGCCGCACCATCAACGGAGTCCAATCACGCTCATCTCCAACGTCCACACTCGCCTGATCCATACTTTGAGCGTGCCCTCGACGCCCTCGACGTTGTCCAGCTCGATGCCCTCCCACCAGCATCGTCTAGCCGGTTTCCGCCAGAACAGGAGCAGCTTCTGTGCCATGCCGACGGCATTGTTGCCCATTTCGTTGCCACGAATGTCGCTGCGCAATCGAGCGAGTGCCAGGCTGCAGATGACGGCCTTGTTAGGTTCGCCTGCCCGGTGGCCCCAGCAGTCATCGTGGTTAAAGCCACTGTGATGTACAAAGTTAGCCTTTCACAAATCAAAATACAACAAGAGAATGACTCGTCAGGCGTCAAGGGAAAAAAAACATACCCTGCCGTCAGCATCTCAATCAGGTGGGCTTCAGTCGTTCCGGGTTCATCGCTTCGTTTTAGCCCGGAAAAGATGCCATCCTGCTTGAGCAATGCACGTGCCGCTGCGCGCTTGACTTCCATCATGTCGGGTTGGCTAATGTCCGACTTGGGAGGGATTGCATAAAAGTCAAGATCCTCTCTTAGGACAATGATGCCAGCCCTCTTGGAGGAGTCCTCACGGGAGCCCATTGGATCCAGGGGAACAATTTCTCCATCTTGAGACGTGCCGGGCGATGATTCGGTGGGGATTGACTGAGCAACAGTTCGGAAAAAGTCCAACATGTACTGCAGTGATGCAGGGTCATACTGGGATGTCGTTAGCAAATGACTAGGCATCTGAGACTGGTGGTTTACAAACGTCAACCTGCACCGCATCGCTATCGGGAAACCCGCTCATGTGGCCTTCTGGGAATAACCCATTGGGGAATAGGGATAGCAGGACAAACTCGGGCAAAGTGAGTAGCTCATCACGCGAAAGGACGAATCTGGTACCCCTGTTTCCCGTGTGTTAGTCGCTTTGCCGCAACCTTTTTTTTTTAAAAAAAAAAAATATTGTCACTTACCGTAGGTCCATGGTAATTGTCTCATCAGCGCCGACATCTAGGATATTGTTAGCAAATTGGCTCTACTCGCTGCTTTCCCCCATTGCCCTCTTTTTTTGGTTTATTTTTTTTTGGCATATCGAGATATAGATTTCAAAAGGAAGCTCACCTCCGATGGCATTGATAGGTGGTCCACCCTGCTGTACTTGAGTAATGATACTCGAGGCTCCTCCTGCGGCCGCCATTACGTATGAGAATGTGTGGAGAGGACTGTCTCCCTCAGAGTATGCGGGCGGCGGTTCGGCGTCGTCGTCCTTGCGACTTGACTCTCCCTTGGTGTCTCTGGGGAGCGCACGCTTGGTCTCGGCTACAGGGTCTTGAAAGGCACGCGCAGCCGCCTGATCAGGGTCAAAGGGCTCGGGAGCGCGAGAGTCGTAGCCGTAAGCTGGCGCGGCGACAGATGCGGAAGCACTTCCTTCTGGAACGACGGCAGGAAACTTCCCAAAGGCCTCACCACTGTGATGGTCTTGGACCGACGAGAAGAGCGACGAGAATGGCGGAGGGCGGGAAGACGAAGCCTCCGAAACGGGGTACTGCGGCGGCGGCGACTGCTCGGCCTCGTGGGCAGCACTCTCGTTCTCTGCGGCGTCGCGATCTAGGTCGAGATCCAGTTGTTGTCGGGCAGCGGTGGCCGTGGCGGCGTGCTCGTGATGCACCTTGGCCTCGATCAGCTCCGGGGACTCAGACGGTCCGGTTCCAGACTCTTCCGTCTCAGACAACGTGGCGGATTGTTCTTGACAGTGCTGTACAGGAGCTCGTCTCGGCGAGGTAGCGGTGATGGGCGATGGCGATGGGGGCTGACAAGGGAGATTGACTCGGGCGGGTCAGTGCATCTGGCTCTATCACCGGGTGAGAGACGGATGCTGCTAGTAGTGGTATGTAGGCGTGTGGAAAGGAGGCGGGCATTCGCCAGCGAACAAAGGCAGGCTTTCGCGGCGGTGCGATGCAGCGACTGAAGATGGGATTTCCGTCGTCTTTCGGGGCCAAACTAAGCGCTGTGAGCCCGCGGGTTGATGGGTGCAGATTGGTCTGGTCGATTGATATGTTGACGATGGGATTGCCGCTGATGAGTTGATGGTTTGGGTGGGGACGAACAAGTAACAAGTCAACGCCATGGGCTATCCAACGAACCAGCCCAGTGCACGACGCTCGTACTCCGTACATCAAATGTACCCAGCACAGCTGGAGGCCTAAGCCAGTGAATGCTCCAGCATCCTTTTAGGGGCTCCTCTGCCAGATACAGGCGGGTTAGCCTCTCGTCAAACGGCCTGGCTGGTCACCAGCCCCACTGCAGATGGAACGGGTAGCTAAATTGGGCACACTCGCCAGCCAATGGCAGAGCTCCAGCCACACCAAGCTTCACATTAGCCGCCAGAGCCAACAAGTGATTGGGATCAAAACTACAGAGCACCTGCGGAACCACCAATGAAAACATCTGAAAGAGTATAGGGGCCAATTTCACGCCTGAAATTTTCCTCATTTTACCTGATCCGCCAAGGACGAGGCTGATGGGCAAGAAAGCATCCAGACGTCAAGCCACAACTGTTACTGTACGGTACGTGCCCATGGGAAGATGAGGTATTCAGTTGGATTGAGCTACAACACCACAACACCATAAAACTCCAGTCCCTTCTTTTAGATCCTTATCCAAATCATTCGCTATCACTGTCGCCAAAGATGGCCCGTAGGACGTCAGCATTGGCCGTCTTGCCTTCAACAGCTTCATTCCGGTCTGGATTCACTTGGTTCTCCATTACGGAGCTCTGCTTGCCCGATTGTGTCGTCGCCCCTGCCGCTATGGCAGCCGTTGTGTCCACGCCCACGGGAGAATCGTCCCGAGGTCGAGATGCCGAGAGCAAGGGCATCTGTACGTCCTCCATGGGACTGCCATAGGCCGGCCGCGCACTCGGACCTGGGGTTGCTTTTCCGGCCTCGGGCTCGTCATCTCGACGGGCGTGTGACGGCGGTTTGACGTTGAATCGCTTACAGAGTAGTCGCGTAGGGTAAAAGTCTTCCACCGATCTCGTCATGTTGCCAAACATGCCCATCTTGGCAGCCTCTTCCGCTGGGTCTAAATTCTTTGGCTCGGGCACAGATATTAATTCCCTCGTCCTTTGCTTGCCTCCAGCCGAAACGCCATGTGGTGCTTTGGCAGTCGTAAATCTTGATGCCATGAAGCCAGTCATGGGTTTGAATATCCTCGCGCAATTATGGAATTCTGTCATTTCTCGAAGAAACTCGTCATCCGACATTCCCCTAGGCTTATCCGGAAGTGACAGTTTGGGATTCGTGTGGTGTTCCAGATAACGTTTGTAGCGAGCCCTCTTGGTTTCGTCGTCTGCGTACGGTCCTCGCAATCCCCTCGCAATGGCCGCTATTGCCGTCTCACGATCAAGCTTGGGAACTTGCTCCCATAGCCTTGTTTGCCTTTCTTCTTCTGACACTGCAAATTCCGCAGGGATCTCGCCGAGGCCGGGGGGCAAATCCACCCTTCCTGTCGCCGCAACCAACTTATCTCTGGAAGCGGCAGATATATAGTCAAACACGGATTTTCCAGGAAGGGCCGTTTCTCCAAGGATGGCGGCTCGAGATTTTGCATTGAGGGTTGACGACTTGGCCGCCTCGGCAGCGGAAACAAATGCGGCAGCTCGACCTTCAACATTAGTGACCTTGGATGACTTCCAACCGGGGGGGACTGGTGGTGGTGCATATTTTGCCATGGTAATGGTCAAGTCTTGCATGGCATTTGCCAAGACAAACCCATCCAAAGGAAGCCGCCCGTCTTGACATCTCCGCAGGTTGCCGCCAACTCTAGAAGTTTTTGGTATAAATACCGGAGCATTTTTTAGCGACGGGTTCGCCGTCGCAGATGGCTTCTTTCCCTTCTTCTTCTTTTCGCCGCCAACAACACGATTATATTTGATCTTGGGTCCGATTTCGTAAGGGTCTTCGTCATCAGAGCCATTGTCGTTGAGGATGCCAACTCCGATGCCACCTCGCTGTGGCTTCTTCTTCGTCTCTGTCCGAGATAGTATTGACAATGCATTGTCGCGAGAATCAACCTCCTCGTCGCTATCTGCTTTGCTTTCACGGCGCAATGAAGAAAGCTTCCCCTGGCCATTGTGTCCCAACCCCATACGATCTGTCTTGCGGACAAATCGCAGGACCTCGGTGTTATCAGGTGCAAAGAGATGAGTTTCTCCATCAATCATGTTGGACTTCCCGCCGAGGTCCAGGCGTGCACCTCGTCGCACTTTCGGCCCAATCCCTTGGCCATCGTTCCAGCCCATTCTCCGCAGCAACTTGAGGCCCATTGTATCTCCGTCAGCTCTAAAGAGACCCATCAGCCCCCCGGCACGGAGTTCTTCCTGGGTGGACGATCCCAGCCCGGCAAACGCCTGGGTGGTTTTGAGCGTCTGCGCTTCCGCGGCATCCGCAAGGTCCTCCTCATCCATATAATCTTCGGCACGCTGCTGGGAGCGACCAGTTTCATCTTTGCGGCGATTCGAGCGGCTCGACACAAAGGTAGACGGCGTCCATCCTTCCTTGGATCCAACAGTGTTGAAGTAGCTTTCTTGATGGTCAGACGTTAGTGATTTAGAGTAAGGTCGAGAGAGCTGCGACTTACCCTGCGCTCCAGCCACCCGTAAAGGCTCCATGCAGTCTCCGCCGACCCTTATCATCCCTCACCTCCTGCTTCCACAACGGAAGGTATGAGCCATCGTCGCGTTCGCCGTCCTCAGGCAAAGGGGTGCCGAAGATGGCGTAAGGCGCATGGAGGTCGGCCTCGAATGTCGCCCGCGATCGTTTGTAGGACATAGGCTTTCGTATTCGGTTGAGTACCGCGTGCAAGTGTCTGTAGCATTAGGGAAATTCGAGGCAGCTCAGAGCATGGCAAATGCGCGTCAATCGGCGGTCCAGCAACGAGGCAGCAAAAGGGATGGCGATGTCGGTCGTGGGACAAATGGCCAAGTTGTTGCAAGTGTCGGCACAAATCAGGAACAGGCTTGTTGTAGATGCGCTATCGATAAAGTTGAAGAAATGCTAGGTGCCTCTAATGCCTACTGCCGCCCTTCTAAGATTCGTACATGTACTTTTGAACATTACTGGCCCGCCTGATGCCGGGCTTTGACCCACTCCTAGGTACCTGTGTGTATGTACATGTACCCAGAGTCCAACTCCAGCATGACGCACTCAGCTGCTTGGCTGCTTGTTACCGAGTGCTTCCAGCTGCTCGGATCCAATAGCTCTAACCTAAAGCCAGTGCCCTTTTTACTTTTTGTGTCAATGTCATTTCCGCTTCCGGCTTTGTTTTGAGTTTGTCCAGTGAATCATTCAAAACGAAAAGCAAATGACGGCCATTCTTTGCAAGACGCACTGCGCATGCTCTGGTCATGGTGATGGGCTTCACTCGTCAGCTTACGTGTCAGTAGAGAGGCATGCTGCTGCTCTTCTCAGTGATGGGTATCAAGAGCTGTGGTTCCAAGGCAGACGATCCTGCGCCTAGTCGGAGCTATCGATGCCCTCTTGATTCACGGGCTGCTAAAAGCCACACGAGTCTCCTTTAGTGCAATTAGCTTTCAGCTCCCTATTAGATATAAGTGGTCTGCAATAGGGGCGCTTTTCTGCTGACTGCCCCAGTTGATAATGCATCCATGATTCATGCCGGTGGTGTCTGAGAACGACGGAAATGGAAATTGGACACCCAGCCACCGCAAGCACAATGATGAAATGCTGTACGGAGTACTGTAGGACAGAGGACGGGGGGGGGGGGGACAAAGACAGATAGGGAGACAGGAGAGCACAAAAGGGTCAACAAAGGGCCAAGACAAAAGAAAGAAAGAAAGCTGGTGCAATTGATGTTTCAAGCCTTGTTTATCATGGACGGGATGGACAAGGGATCATGGATGGGGTTTGCTGGCACGCCGTCTGTACTCGCAGGCCTTTGTGGTGGGACGGCGGAAGAGACAGCTGCAGCACAGATGCCCAAATGCCAGCTCAGGCCTGCACGGGCAAACAAACAAATCTTCATGTCAGGTTCAATGATTGACCCCATTCAAACGAACATGTGCTGTGGAGCCCGTGTGCAGCTGCGATGGCGCCTGAGGGGCCTGAGGGATGCCGCCTAGATGAGCTGTCGCCCAGCCCCCATCCAACCACTGAGCGATTCACGGCCCCTGGTGTGCCTAGTTCCAGCGAGCCAGGTTTAGCCACGAGCCTTGCAGTGCCTGTAGTACCTGATGCAACAAGCTGGGCGACAAAAGCGGCTTGAGCTGTGAATTGATGTCTGGTGTGTCTGTCTGCACTGGCTGGTGCCTTTGTATGACTGTTAGGTACCTAGGTAAGGTACTCGCATGTACGAAGAGGCGAGGCCACGCGAGGCGGTACCTGACGTACCTAGCAGGTACGAGTACATTACCTGTACCTCGATGCTGAGTCCGGGCTGCTGTGCACTGGCAGGTCCTCGCACGCAGGTACGAAGTACGAGTACCGCCGTGGTGGATTCGCAGCGCTGGGCTCCAGGTTCATGGATAGCACTGCGGAGCATCAGCTCCCGTACCCAGCCGTGCCAAATCTCGCCCATCTCTCCGTTTCTCCCTGCTGGCAGTACCTCTGGCATCGCCGCTCCGTGATATCTCAATACCTCGTGGGATACAGCCCCCCCGGCGCTGCGCTGCGTTGCGTTACCTCATCCATCCTCTTGTATCCATTCTCACCCTGCTCTCCCCCAGCCCTCGCCCTGACAACGCGTGGATCTTCTCCTTTTTTTATCTCGCAGCAGAGAGGAGGGACATTGATGCTTCCGTGACGCACGCGGGCCTTGCTTAATCTCGCCTCGCCCAGCCTTTGACGGCCTCTGTGAGCCTTTTTGCAGCCCGAGGCCGGCCCTGGCATCCCAAGCACAGCTTGACCTGACCAGTGCACTTTGACCGCTCGCCATGACAACCACAGCGTCTCAAGGCTCCGACTTCTCCCACACCTCCCCCTCGCGAGCCCCATCCCGGTCATATTCCACACGCTCCCGCCCCCCTCCCGTGCCAGTATCCTCTTCTGGCGGCGCGGCTGCCCCGTCTCCCAACTCCAACTCCACGTACCATCATCATCACCACTACCAAAACCAAGCTCAAGCCCAGGCTCAGAGCCAGAGCCAGAGCCAGAGCCAAACCCAACAGGCTCAGCAGCAGCAGCAGACTCGCCACCGTCGCCGCAGCTCTTCGTCGTCCCGCCCAGCTCAGGAGCCTCCGTCGGCTCAAAATGACTACGACACTTCGCATCTAGCCGCATCCCAGTCCAAGCGCAGCTCCAGCCGAGATCGCCCTCCGCTCTCCTCTAATAACAGAGCAGCAGACGCCTCTCGATCCCATCGCAGGAGCACCAGCATCCGTTCCGCACACAATCGTCAAGGCCACTCCGAAATGCCTCCCTCGGCCGTCGCCAACAATGGCAGCGCTGCTGCTGCGTCGCACAGCGCTTCCCATGGCGCCGCCGACGCGACTCACGGCTCATCCAGCGCCAAACAATCCAGGTCGCGCACCACCATTCCCACGCAGTCTGGCAAGTGGATCTTGGGTAAGACCATAGGCGCTGGCAGCATGGGCAAGGTGAAGTTGGCTCGCAAAGAAGATGGGAGTGAACAGGTTCGCATCCAAACCCCCTTTATACTAAGCTCGATATCCTTGGGTTTTGATATTGTCTGCTAACTCGGTGCCTCACTTCAAGGTTGCCTGCAAAATCATCCCTCGTGGCTCTACCGACGATGGCCACCAGAGTCGGGCGGAAAAGGAGCGCGCGGATCAGTCCAAGGAGATCCGAACTGCTCGCGAAGCCGCCATTGTCACCCTTCTCCACCACCCTCACATCTGCGGGATGCGGGATGTGGTGCGCACAAATTACCATTGGTACATGCTCTTTGAGTATGTCAACGGTGGCCAAATGCTCGACTACATCATCTCTCACGGCAAACTCAAGGAGAAGCAGGCCCGCAAATTCAGTCGCCAGATAGCCAGTGCTCTTGATTATTGTCATCGCAACAGTATCGTGCATCGCGATCTGAAAATCGAAAACATCCTCATCAGCAAGACTGGCGACATCAAAATCATCGATTTTGGCCTGAGTAACTTGTTCTCGCCTCGCAGCCATCTCAAGACCTTCTGCGGCAGCCTTTACTTTGCCGCTCCCGAGCTGCTGCAGGCAAGAGCATATACGGGGCCCGAAGTTGACGTGTGGAGTTTCGGTATCGTCCTCTACGTTCTCGTTTGTGGTAAAGTTCCCTTTGATGATCAGAGCATGCCTGCTCTTCATGCAAAGATCAAGAAGGGGCTCGTCGACTACCCGAGCTGGCTTTCAAATGGTGAGTAACTCATGATCCCCTGACTCGCATCCAAAGCTTTGTCATTGAGCACTGGCTGACATTTTATTCATCCAGAATGCAAACACCTCATGTCCCGAATGCTGGTAACGGACCCCAAGCAGCGAGCCACCATGCAAGAAGTTATGAACCACCCATGGATGGTTAAGGGATTCAGTGGGCCTCCAGACAACTATCTTCCGGTCCGAGAGCCGCTTACCGCAGACCTCGAGCCCGAAGTTATTCATGCCATGCAAGGATTCAACTTCGGTTCGCCCGAGACCATACGCGCTCAGCTTACAAAGGTCATCGAGTCTGAGGACTACCAAGCGGCTGTCAAGGCGTACCAGAGAGAAAAGGAGCTGCCGCAGCCCACCAAAGACAGCGAGAAGAAGCGCGGCTTTGGCTTTGACTTTTACAAGAGAAGAAACTCTAACAGTCGCGACACCCTTAGCGGGCCTAGCTCTGAGGCATTGCAAATTGGCGCTGATCCGCTCAACGCATTCAACCCACTCACCTCCATCTACTATCTCGTCAAAGAGAAGCAAGATCGTGAACATGCGGAGATGAGTCCACCACCGACTACGTCACGCGACAAGGAAAAGGAAAAGGAGCGAGAAAGGGAACGAGAGCGCGAGCGCGAGCGGGAACGTGAAAAGGAGAGGGAACGAGAGCGTGAAAAGGAGAAGGAGAAGGAACGCGAGCGTGAGCGTGAAAAACTACCAGAGGCCGTGCCAGATTTGGCACCCCCTCAGGCAGCTCACACCAATCCTGCGGCGTATGAAATGCCGGGCGAGAGACCCACAGGCGGGCGAACTCGACCCAGAGCTCGTACTCATGGTGAAGATGATGCACCAGATTTGGTCAAGCAGCAGCATGTCCCTATACCACCCGAGACAAAGGCCGAGCAGCTACAGAAGAAGGAAGGCACCGCTGCCGGCCTACTGCGCCGCTTCAGCACTCGAAAACGCAGGGAGCCTGCGGAAAGGGAGAGAGACCGCTCCCACCCTCCTGTGGTACATGTTCACTCGCCACCTGAAGGTGCCCCTACCGCGCCTAGAAAGAGCTTCAGCATCCGACGAGGACGGCGAGACCGCGACGACCAGGGCCGCATTGCACTACCGTCTGGCGGCAGCCAGCCGCAACATAGCGAGCTTCTGAGCCCCCCGCTGTCTGCTGGCGGCGTTCGTGGATCGCGGAAATCAGGTCTCGGACGATCGACCAGCGTGAACTCGGCAGACCTTCGTCGACGAGACAATGGCAGCACCATGTCAGCGAGAGAGCCACCCTTGACGAGCGGCTCGGACCAATCGGTTTCAAACGACCAGTCTTCAACGGTGCAAAGGGGCCATGGGCATTCGCAGTCGGTGGCAATGAGAGCCAAATCACTGGGACACGCGCGCCGTGAGAGCGTTCAGCAACGTCGACTTCGTAGAGAAGCCGCCCAAGAGTCTAATGTGCCTGAAGAAACGGACTTGGAGCAGGAGCAAAGCGGCGTTTCCACTGATAGATTAGACAGCGCTGAGTTGGCCAAGCCCGTATACCTCAAGGGTCTTTTCAGCGTTTCAACCACCTCGGGCAAGTCGGTTCCGGCCATTCGTACGGATATTCGAAGGGTCTTGAAGCAACTCAATGTCGACTATATCGAAATTCGAGGAGGCTTCAGCTGCAAGTACACGCCAAGCATCGACTTGAACAGGGTTCATGATGCTCCCAGCAGCCCGCCATCCCAGACTCCGGGACACCGCCGTCGCTTTAGCTTTGGTGGCCTCATGCGAGGTGAGGACCGTGATCGTGACGACATCCCCCAGATGGAACGGTCACCCATTACCCCAAGGACCCCGGGGCGACAGGATCGTGACCGCACCCGTGATCACAGCTACTCCAATTCCGAGGAGTCGGTGGATAGCATCCCCCGAAGGAGCGGAGGAGTATCGAGACGCGTGCCTGGAGAGACGACCACGCAAGTACAGAGCGATCTGGGAGGCAGCATGGTGATGGAGTTTGAGATATTTATTGTCAAGGTTCCTCTGCTTTCTCTGCACGGCATCCAGTTCAAGAGAATGACTGGAAACACGTGGCAGTACAAAAATATGGCGGACCAGATCCTCAAGGAGCTGAGACTTTAATCTATCCTCTCTCAGACACGAAAGACACAAAAAAGAGACGCATATTCGGGGCTAGCGATATCGTCAGCAGTGATATGGGACAGTTGACTTGAGTAAAGGCAAAGGATGGGAAAAGGAGGGATGAGAAAGGGATCCTCCACCTGATGATGCGGAGGGGGGGAGTTCCTCTCGCCATGCCGGCGGAGTAATGACACTTATTGAAAATAGAGGGAGAGGGCGCCTTTGTATATGGCATGTTGCGGCATTTCACGTACGTAGCCGGAGTTTTTTTTTTTTTTTCGTTTCTTTCGTTTTCCGCTTTTCTTTTCTGCCCTTGATGGTGTGAGGATTTCGGGACTGGCAGTCGGATGAGCGCCAGCAAAGGGATGAGAATTGTTTGGGGGTGGCGCTTTAATCACATTGGGGAGCACATGAGGCATACATCTTGGTTACTCATCCACGCTTAGATTACGTATTAATAAATAGCAATATGATTCGCGATATGGGAATTTTCTCTTTGCTGTGGTTTGGCTTTTTTCTCCTAGTCATTGAGGTTATATATATATGTTATTGGGCATCATCCCTTTGACCCATGCTGTGGTGATGTTTGACCGTATTTGGAGAGGAAGCATCCATGTTTCACGCAAGGTGAGTTGCACTAACAAACACCACCTAGTACAAGTACTCCGTACAGTCTGTACTATCAAGATTTGTTTCACTCCAAAACACTGTCTGGCCGTGTTTCTCATTGACCCATTGTTTGCGTACGAGTACTGTAATGACATCAATACACAAACAAACCTCTTGGCGCTCCGTGCCATCCAGGTCGGTCCTCAGAGCATCATGCAAGCTGGCCATGTCGATGGGTAGGGGTGACGAGGGCTATGAAACCCTAGGAAGAGATGAGTCGCTGAAGCGCAATTGCTTCAGGTTGTCTCATGTAGCTTTGCTCGCTTGGGGTGCGGCTATGAGTGCTTTTTCGTCCCATGACATTTGGATCTGCAGGGAAGATTGAGACGAAAGATAGGTACAGTACCATGCAAGTTAAGTAACTCGGCCTTGGCTCTAGCGCCGTCTGGATGAGGCAACTGCAGTCCAGGGCAAGGTACCTAGCAGGTGGTCAAAGTACGTGTATGCGCGTGTAATTGAAAGCTACTCCTAGGTACCTGGTGCTAAGGTACCTTGGTCTGCAGTCCACTGGTGCTTTTCCCAGCGCCGCATGCACACCATTGCGCTCCGTACCTCCAACTACGTAATCGGGTCCTCGCCTACCAGGTCGCCTACCTAGGTATGTAGGGACTGACGTACAGAGTACAGTAGCAAGGCAGGAGCAGGCGGAGAGCATGGGCAAGGCGGGTCCCGATTGCATGGTCACCTGCGTCTCTGCGAGCGCACGCGGACGGCAGAAAAAAGGCCCGGCAGGTGGCAGCCTCTCGACCCTCTTTTGCTCTTGCTCGTGTCCTCTTTTTTTTTGCCTCTTTGCCGCTAAGACACTCAACGCGGGGCCTACTATGCCGCTTTCGGCGATTCTGCCGCCTCTGACCGTCCCCACGCAACCTTGCAGCCGCCAGCCTCTTTCGCTCTTCCTCTCGCTTGATAGCAGCAGCTCTGGCCTTGATTCTCAGCTCCTCCCACTAGCCGCCGTCCATTTCTTCATCCATCCTCCGGCTGCGCTTGCTATATCTCGCTCACCCGCCTTGTTCCCTGGACGAATTCACCCGGACCGCCGCCGAAGAAGAAAAGGAACCAGAAGCCCTGGCCCAGTGCTCACGAGAAAGCACCAGATTCCGGACTCTTGCCAGACGCGGACTCTAGGTCGCCCGCCATGACTGAGGTTTCGTCCACCAGGCTGTACTTGGGGAACCTCCCTCGACATGGTCCATCTCCATTGCTTCCCGCTCCCCGTGGCTACCACTAACTGGCTTCCCGCAGCTACCAAGGCCGATGTCGAGGCTCACTTTGCGACCCACGGTACCGGAGAGATTACCGAAGTAAAGCTGATGAATGGCTTCGGCTTCATCGAGTACAAGGACGCAATGGACGCCCGCGATGTCGTCCCAGGTTCGCCCGCCCTCTTCCACCGACGCTTGCTATGGGGTCAATCGTTGCTAACCAGTCGCGCTTTCTTGCCGCCGCCGTATAGCCTTTCGTATGTCATCGCCCCCAACATCTTTGCCTTGCCCGTCCAATGATCCCGTCGGCTTCGTTCTGCTTGGGTGCTAGTGCTAATCCGCGATTGTCATAAAGATGGATCCGATTTTATGGGAGAACGCCTCACCGTTCAGTTTGCCCGTGGAACTCGACACCGAGAAGGCGGTATGGGGCACGAGCGTGCTCCGCCGCGACCGCGTAGAACTCCTCATCGAATGCAGATTACAGGACTTCCGAATGATACCAGTTGGCAGGTCTGTCCCCTCTCCCAGTTTATTGCTCCTGGATTCCACGGGACTTGCGTGCCTTTCTATCATATACTTGGAGCGTTTTGGTTTGCTATGCCTTGCTTTGGGTCGGCGTATGCACCCCGCATCGTCCTTCCCTCCCCCTTCGTTCTGGACTGGCGACTCCGGCCTGGCATCCCTGGTTCCTGACTTGATGGATTTTTTGGCGTGCCGATACGTGGACTTTTTTTTTACTCGAGGCTTTTCTCCTCCTCCTTGGCAACGACTTACGTGGATTCTGCGAATAGGACCTGAAAGATTTCGCCCGTCAATCAAGCCTTGACGTGGTGTACTCTGAGACCGGCCGTGACTCCAATGGTCGAGGGTAAGTTTGAATCCGCCATTTCAACTCATGCTATTGTTGCTAACAAAAAGGCCTTTCCAGCTTTGTCGAATTCGAGACTGCCGCAGACCTGAGAACAGCTGTTGAAAAGCTAGATGGCCGCGAATTCAAAGGAAGTCGCGTCCAGTGCCTCGTTGACGTAAGTTGTTGGGCATGTCCCCTCGCATGGGCCGCTTGCTCACCCATGTGACGTTTAGACTCAACCCGATATGCCACCGCGGGACCGTGGCCGATCCCGTTCGCCGGGACGCCGGCCATACCCTCCCCCAGCATTCGATAACTATGACCGCCGAGGACCGCCTCACCGAGGATACAGCCGTGAGACCGGCCCGGCGTATGGCTACCGTGACCGAAGCCCTCGCCGCGAGTACTACGATGATAGAGCACCACGCTACCGTTCGCCTCCCCGGCGACCGGTGGAAGATTACCCGCCGCCTCGAGGCCGTTATGAGGAGCCTTACCGCCGCGATTATCCGCCACCTCCCGACCCTTATGCAAACGGTGTTCGACCGGCGTATGATCGGCCACCAAGAGAATTCCCTCCAAGAGAACCAGCATACCCTCGAGAGGGAGGGTATGCGCGTGATTACGATCGTGGCGGGCGCTACTGGTAAATTTTACTCTCTATTCTGTCTCTTGTCTCAGAGCACACATGATGGCGCTTTTACTCCATCTCCCCCTACCGCCTGTTTTTCTTTCAACATGTCTTTGATGTATACGCTCGCTCTCTTGGCGGAATTGGCCTTGACCAAAGGTGATAGATGACCGCAAACGGATCTTTTTCTCAATTCGAAAAGCTGGCCGCCTGGCCTGGACAGACTGGTTCTTACGGGTTCGTAGCTAGTGCGGGTGGGGTGGGGAGTTTTTGGACTTAACAATAGGTCAAGCAGCCTGCTATTTGCTATTTCGATAGGAATGGATACCGGAGGACGATATACCAGGACCGAGGCTCTTGATGAGCAGAATGAACATGGGACTACTAACCGGCTGGAAAGGGGGGGGAGCTCCGGAACACATGATATCACATGGGAGGCAAGAGAATCAGGCTGTATGATTTCACGGGATTTACGCAGGGTTCTATTTGGTCTTTTTTCCTTTGCACTTGATTGCTTTTATTTTTGCTTTTATTTTTTTTTCTTTTATCTGACTTTTGACATTGTTGCAACAAAAGATGTGTTGACCCAGGCACGTGCTAGCCGAACAGTAAATAAAGATGACGTAAAAGATGCAAATATTTGACAAGGACATGGTGAAACGCGATATACAAATCCACAAAATGGCCGGTCATCATCGTTGGTATTATACACAGGCCCTGTTTCTGGTTCCCTGTCGACACATTCTCACTCAACATGCGCCATTGTATCCAACCAAGGATGGGCGCTGCTAGTGCGGCAAACATGTATTAGAAGCTCCTTGATTGTCTCGAACTGGTCCGCCTAGACCGTCTTTTTCCACTGAGAGTAGACGCCGATGGCGCTGCTGACAGTTCCGGCCAGGCCGACGAAGCCGTCGTCGAAGCCAACCCAGCCGAGGGCGGAGGAGGGAATGGTCAAGTCGCAGACGTCGGAGACGAGCTGCAGATGGCTGGCGGCTCGCTCTCTGGAGAGATTACACACACACACATTAGCACGGGGTTTCCATTCTATGGGATAGTGTAGTGGGAAGGGGAGGGGGGAAAACCCACTTGAGGATTTGCTTGCTCTCGACGACGCCCTCGCCGTCCTTGCGATCAATCTTGGCCTCGCGCTGCTTGAGGCGGTACAGGGTGTAGACCTGGCCGGCGATGCTGAAGATGAGGCCCATGGCCCAGAAGCGGGAGGCGTGCTGCTGCAGGGTCTTGGCGGCGTGCCACTTGCGAATGCCGGCGGCGTCGCCCACGGTGAGGGCGTCAAAGGTGAGGTAGCCGGCATAGCCCACCTGGCGGCCGACGGCGGCGTAGCGAAGGAAGGGCTCGACGGCCTTTGCGTCGGCGGCCTGGGCGGCGGCCTTGAAGTGCTCGACGTTTTTGCCGACGCGCATGATCTTACGGGCGAGGCCAAACTGCTTCTTGATGGCGTTCCAGGGGGCCATTTGCGAGGGCGAGCCGTTTGTGCGGAGGAGGTACCAGGCGTAGAAGCGGGCAAAGTACTGGATGGTGCGGAGGATCTTGTCGCGGCCGACGGTGGTGGCGACGAAGCGCAGGTAATGGGCCACCGTGGGGTGGTAGACGAGGGTGTCGGCGACCATGATTGACGATTCTTTTGGAGGTTTGCTCTTTTTTTTGTTTTAGGTGAGATGTGTAGTAGTAGAGCACGCGCTCATCGGACGAGGAAAAAAGTCGGGCTGTTTATCGCTGAAGGGGGACTCGATGACGTCTGTTTTTTTTTTAAAAAAAAAGTAGCAAGGGTATAAAAGGCGGTATCAAAATGGAAGCAACAAGAATTAGTCGTATAGGGGGAAAAAAGAAGAACTTGTCGTGAGGGAAGTTTAGTTTGGAGAGAAGGGTGATGGTTTAGCCGCGACTGGAAGTTCGTTGGAGTCGCAAAGCCGACGGCAAGTCGTTGGCGTGCGAAGGCCACATGCCGAGGTATAACTTTTGGTGACTTGGGACTGGGAAGGAAACTTCCCCCACAAAGAAACCACCAGCCAAAAAAACTGGAGAGGGATGAGTTTGGGATAAGACAAGGGAAAAGCTGGGGGCTGGGGTGAAGAGGCCGGGTTCCGGACGTAGACCC